>QNGE01007685.1:0-21428 GCA_008508345.1 Paragonimus westermani | reverse complement strand
TGATCACATTGGTCATGACGTCTGTGGGACCCACGTCGCAAAGTTTCGCTAGGTTCCCAAAACAGCCTTGATTAGGCTGATTATCTTGCAGCTAAGGTACCCCAAACGCCGACCAACCATTTGCCAGCATACGAGAAATCAATTCGAGCAAGTGAATTTCAGTGTATACGCCTGTGGTCCAGTGACACGGTGACGTGTCGTGGACACGAAACAACGAATGCGCAAATAACAGTTCACTCTTAATTAAGACATCGGACGGAGTGTACTGTGTTATTGACATCTCTCGGTTTGTTCGCCAGTCTTCGTCTTTCGTGACGACATCCAGCATACCTGCAATCCACACTTCCACGTTCCCGTTTCCAGGTTATCAGGCCTGGCTGTCAGTTCCATTCAGCATTGTTCAACTATCGGTCGACGTCTAACGAATCTTCCGAAGCTCATCGAACAAGAAAAGAGCGGTGTGAAAAGAGAATGCTCAAAGTGTGTGTGTGTGTGTCGGGGATGATAGGTGGCATCTTAGAAACAAAACCACCAGTCCGCTCGCTTTCGGGACGGAGCTGCACAAGCTTCAACAAATTTGTCGGCCTTTCCACAAAGGGCGTCACAAAATGTGCACAACACGAACACAGTATTGAACCACCCAAATAGCATCCACATTTCACACTGTTCGATCAGAAAACCGATTGCTTTTCGTCGCCTGCTCAATTGTGTTTTTGTGATGTAACAATAGAAGAATTCGAACACACAAGAACCCCGCTGGTCACCTTGCTCATGACGTCTGAAAAGGCTCAGACCTCAAAGTCTTACCAGATTCCCAAACCTACCTTCACTTGAACACTATTTATTAACTGTTGAAGCTTGGGTACCAACCTCCGAGTTGCCCGTATCAACGAATCAACTTCAGGCGCGTAAGCGCTGCTAGGTGGTAACGGCCCAGTGACATCCAGACCTGATTCAGACACAACACAGTGAATGTCGGAAGAAAAAGTCACCATCAATTAGAAGAACAGGCCGAGTGAACTGTGTGACTGACATCACTCTGTTTTTCCGCCAGTTTCGTACTCTCCATATGCTGATTACCTTCCAAATCTGATTGGCAGTTGCATTCAGCACCATTCAACTAGCACCCAACATGCATTTGCGAAGGTCTTCTTGCAGCAGAAGGTGCATTTCAAGTTCGTAGTTGTGCAGGGTCTGGTTGATGAGGTGATAAACGCGAAACATCGTTTAGGGAAACCTAGACGATAGCAAAAGTGTTGGCAGTAGCATGACCAGGTGGCGATGGCAAATCCGATGTGATTTGAAGGAAGCCATACCATGTTCGATACAATGCAACAAAACGGTTTCTAGAATTACCACATTTACGTTTAAAAACGAAATAACACTTCTCACAATCAGCCATCATTAGTGCATCCTTTACATGCATCAATTTGAACGACATGCTGTCAGATGTCAGACAAACTCTATTGGAATGGCAAATCTGCTGCGCAAAAGTGTGTGAACTATATGGGAACACGCTTGAGAAGATGGAACTATGAGAAAGATTATCGTTGTTGTTACCCGTTTAAATGTCCCAGTCACAAGCTGTAACCGGTCGCAAGATGAACGTTCATTGCGGAACTGTCTGCATGGGATTTTCACACGAATTCTGAATAGTTCGTGTAAGAGCAAGTTAATTATCAATCAGACAACCGACGCAGCTGATAGATCGCTGATACCTATGGATCGTGCATATAGGACGATTTGATGGTTGTGTTACCTCAAGGCTCCGGAACTTGGCCCTTCAGGCTAGATGACGTAACAGATGCTAATCGTCTTCACGCACTTCACCACCAATGTCTGCGTGCGATCGCTCATATCGGGTGGCACCAACGAGTAAGAAACGAACAGGTTAGGAGGTGGGTAATTGGTGGTGATTGAGAACCGAGTTCTTCTGTTCAGTCCTCACAGTTGCGCATACTTAGATGGCCAGGTCATATATTGAAGATGGTAACTAGACTTCCTCCACATTATACACCCTTTGCAGATGCTGCTATGCGAGGTAGACAGATGGCGGCCTGGAGCAGAGAAATGTGGTCGTTCATCAACGGGTTGGCCGCCCCAGATCGAGTTCGTCTCTCTGGCTGGGGTCCTCGCGACTCACATCGTTGGTGACTGGAGAGCTCACCTGAGATGGCAGCTCATCGGACACAATGAAAGGAGTGTTGTGGTTGTGCGTTAGAGTTATTTTAATGCCGCGGAGCAATGAAGACCGTAAGGATGCGGTCTTGTTACTGGGCGCTTCTATTCACTTGTAACTTGATTGTGTTTTCAAGATGTGGCTATCTCGATGCTGGCTGGTTTATCATAAATATAGCTGTTCTCACTAGTCTGGTTATCCTCCTCCCCGCATATCTTCACTCTTTTCCTTGATCGTTATGTTAATTTAGGCATTTAGACAGACGCGAGGTGCACTCGTGTATTTTTGAATGTGATGGTAATGATGATGAGGCTACGTCACATTCTAAAGAGGTACGTGAATCGCAGTCATCTCCAACGTATTCCTTGTCGTTACTAGTACTCATCGCACAAACTCTTCTTCATGACCCACTACTCTTCAGCCAGCCAAATGAGAGAGTTGATCTAGAGTGAACGTAAAATAACTGTCTCAACCCTCCAAACAGAATTCGTGCAGTTGATTCTTTTCAATAGCCCTTCTCTATCCCTGTGACATACGTCAGTGACAGTAAAATGGTATTCCTGAGTACCACCTGTGCCAAGAAGACTCTTCTCGTGGGCACATGACAGGTTCCACTGCTTCTCAATCCGGAATTTTCTAATACCGATCGTTATCAGGAAATTTACCCCTCTCCCTGATAAACGCCGTGCGCTCTTGCCGAACCTTCTGATGCGTAATCGTGGTACGCTCGATTTTGACGTCATTTCCCATTTACCATCGTGCAACACATCTGACCATATGGTTATTCTTACCCTCTGGACATTTGTCTCGCTTTCACAGTCCTCCTCTCATCTTCTTGTTGTAGACGACTTTAGCACATTCAAACTCAGCGGATTTTGTACATCCCATCTAGTCTCAATCCTCAAACGCCGAGAATTCACAGCGATGATAATCGATAAGACAGACTGTGTGTATATCAAGATACCTACAAGCACCGTCCATGACTGATATCATTTCTGTTAGATCTTGTCAGTTAAACATGGTTAGTCATAGTTAGTCGTCAGGGAAGAACAAGTCCTCCCACAATTCTTCTGCGGCCGCTCGACGGGGAGCCTCCTTCCACCACCGAGTGGTTGCTAAGTCATTTTGCAGTCCACGATGGGCATCGTCGAATTAGCACTCTAGTTTATTACAGTTAGACCCCCAACCACATCTGCTGGTAGCCGAATTCTCTGTACCCGGTTGTCGAGTTCCTCCCCCTAAACTTGTCTCATCACCTTTCAAATTTACTTTCTGAATCATCAGATTGCCACCATTTTTGAAGGCAACATTTTGTGGCAAACATTCCCAACATACGTTTGAATGCATCAAATATGCACAGTGTGAAGCAGTGTCGTTGTGAAAGTAACTAGTCCTATGCTCTTCCGACATTAACAAGCGAATGGAGAGGCGAACAGTTCTTCAAGATACTGTTGGGCATCTTAGTGCAGTTCGACTTGCACTAGGGAAGTAGCAACATTCACTGTGGACATTTGAGAACCATATGGGATTTTGGTAGTTTCCAATCACACCAGGGCTACAATTTCACTGGCCTTGCTATTGCAGGTCAGTGCAATCACTCATTTCTCAAGGTTCTTCCAGCCCTTTTCACTTTATATCTTCATCTCAATAGACCATCTAGAGAGATTTGCAGCTGTCTCGTCACTATTAAAAGCTTTCGTTAGGTCAAATTCACTCAACATACACTTCCATCCGGTTGCTGAATAAACCCAGTTCAGTGTGCCACAGGAACTTCGTTCATCACAGGCGTGAGAGAGTATCATCCGTGTCAGTATACAAACCCTGAATAAAGTCAATCTCAACGTAGTCCGTAAACTGCCAGAACGAAGACTGAAAGCTCTGGAGTTCTCAGTAGCATGACACTGCCGGAGCGAAATGTCCTGTTACTGTTCACCTACTGTTTAGAACCATGCAGAGTCTATTACGCTTTTTGATCACTTGTTGCGTATTATCCTTCATACCTTGGCCCACCTTGGTCCACGATTAACAAAAGCTGGACGATTAGTAGTTTCGGAGGCGTCAGTGCCTCTCAGGTGCAACGATTTCGGAGGACCACGAGCTTCATCACTACGATCTGATGCGTGCATCTCTGCGATAGTAGACGGAGGGATACTTCGACAAATCAAACGCGTTCATGGGATCGCA
Source organism: Paragonimus westermani (assembly GCA_008508345.1). Lineage (NCBI taxonomy): Eukaryota > Metazoa > Platyhelminthes > Trematoda > Plagiorchiida > Troglotrematidae > Paragonimus > Paragonimus westermani. The sequence continues at coordinate 17,065 of QNGE01007685.1, read as the reverse complement.
AAACTTCGGGCTAATATGATACACAAAATCCGTTTAGTTCACAATAACTGCGTTAGTAAGCGTGCGACCATCAAGCAAGTTGCAGACATACACCGCAAGCTTCTCTCTGATCTCATCCTACACAAGGGGCACGCTCACAGCTACTCATGCTTGGGTTACTGGTCTTCACCAAACAATGTTCGCACTGTCAACCCAAACCTGGTAACAGTGCTCACACACAAGCAGACTCTACCCTGTGTCTACGCGAAACATCGTACGAGAATAGCTATTGTGTCCTCCAGAGTGTACCGGAACACTGAGAACAGCTATTGTGTCATACAGAGTGTATCGCCCGAAAACTAACTAAAACGCATCCGACGTTCAATTTCTTCTAGTAATGGAATTGACCATCAATGATTTTCGACTAACACATGTTCACCGGATTGGACGATCCGTTCTGCTGATCTCACCACTATGAAGACTTAATCCTCAGATATCAGTGTCCACACTTGACTACATTGTCGTCACCGCAAAAGACGTTTGATCCGTGAAGCTGGCGATAGTCATGCAGAAATGACGAGTAGGCACAAATCTATTATCTCAGATGTCCACAATCGTTTAAGCGGTATGTAAACATTAAAGTTGGCCTAATTACAGAAAAACTGCGCGTCCCGAATGATTTTTACTCACAATCATATTCACGTGCCTCCGACTATCTGAGCGATTGGGACTAACACTAATTTTTACACGCGGTTGTGATATGCACGATTTGACCACCGAATGATCAGAACAATGGACATTACACAAAAGTTCTAATATTTTCTGAAAATTGAAAGACCAACACAGAGGAGTTGACTATATACATTGCTCTTTAATCCGAAGTATGAGTTATCCCTTGGATAACAGCTTTATAGCAGATAATGGCTGGTCCAAACATTCCCCGCACTCAACTACTGTGTTTCCAATTGCAAAACAGCAATCAGACGAGACGTGATGAGTTTCACTGAGGATAATCGGAGCCCAGCTGATAAGTGTCAGGCTCCTTAACGAAATATGGCGCCCATATCTTAAGACAGTTTACTCGGTATATTTGTTGCTCTGGGAACTTAAGGATGGGCTTCGGTAAATAAATTCGCCATGTCTTCAATACGTTAGTCACGTGCATACGCAACCTTCATATCATGTAAGTTTAGGAGACGCTTGATTTGAATAATTTTATTAGCATGTCAACAATGCAGACATTCCGTGTGCAAACCGGTCGGGCTTTCACTGGGGATGGCGAAATTTCCACCCACATTGTTTCACACATTCCTCCTTCGTATCAAACCGATTCCCATTTCCCCCACACCCACCGTAAACGAACTGCACGCATTCACCAGTGCGCACGTCATACGCATATTTGGTCTGGCTTTTGTCACACGACCCTCTCTCAGGAGGGAAAGTACATCGTTCTGAAATTGGGAAGGAGACGACATTGCAAAGCTGAATGGTGATGGTTGTGATTAACGTGACTGAACAAAGTGCGTAACAATAATTTGGCTAGTCTCAACGATACTCGACAGAGTTCACAGCACGCAGACTTACGTTGGAGTGGTTCGCCCTGCTGCACCGTCAGAGCAAACAGGATTGCAGCAAACACCACTAGGGTGAATGAACGACTGAGCATTTCTTCTCGTCTCCTAAACTTTGTTCGGTTAGATCATTAAAAATTTCTTCCTTATATAGTCGTTTGCAAAGCCCCATGATTATTCGGTTACATGGTCATCCGGCGGAAGTCGGTCCTCATTAGTGGGTGCTTGCGGCTGACACTTTGAAATGTTTAGCTTTGCTCCGTCACTTGTTTATTCATCTCACCTAATCGCTGGTGGTTGATGTTTTTTTTGTTCGAAAAAATCCGGCCGACTCTGTCCATCGTTGACTGGCTGAATGCTAACTATCCTGATCACATGTACACTGTTCGATTTCCGGACAATCCACTACCGAACGTTCACATCGGGAGCTGCAAAGGTTTACTGGCGCAACGTTTGCCAAAGTAACAATAACGAGACCCTTCGCCATGAGCACTGTTTGCTTTAGTTTACCCTCGCATATTCATTCTGCTGTATGCATGACCAATTCGACATCATTCGTGTTGATGCTGGTTCAGAAAGTCCCCAACAGTTGAAACATTCAATGGGCACGCTCATGTCGAGCGATCCATCGTCTTATGAGCTTGGTGTTCCAGGAATGCGACTTCTGCTACCCATCAGTGTGTGTTCAAAGCAACTCGAGGAATCCGACTCGAATACGACCAGTACAGTTCCAACGTCAACGACGGACATCTACCGAGTAGTACAAAGTCGTCTCCTTGGTGGAGGTTTCTGTTCGTTGGAGTGGGGTCAATTCGGTCCAGTGTAATCTACTCTACGTGAGAGTGTAATCTAGAACTTACAAATTGAGCCTCAGTCAATTTTCACCAAAGAATTCGAGTTCACCCCGATGGTCCAACCAACCACTTCACAAATGCAATCAGGAAACTGGAAACGCACCACACTATTCTGGCCCCAGTCTAGTTCGGTTCACATCCACAAGCACCAAAACGATTATCACCACCATCTCATCTCTCAAATTCTGGAGCTCAACTTACGAGCATTCGGTTGACGGTCCGGTGTGACGAACGCCGTTAGAGCAATTGTCTCATCAGTTTCAGGATAGAGCCTGTGTCAAACATTGTCAATATTCTATGATCTCCATTTCATTAACGAATTTCCTACCCATATGTACGAGGCAATTTCACGTCAGATTGTTCATCCGAAGGGTGGTGTCGAAAACGGTGGCCCCACGAATCAGTCTGACACTCAGTCGGAGACAATACAGCACGTCAAAAAGATTTGCTAATTTGTCACAAATGATGGCATACACGTTATAGAATTGGTCAGTAAGGTGTGGCAACAACTGCATCATATTAGAAGAGAAGGGCGCATTCTACAAACGATCACAAGGGCTACACCGACAAACATGCTCCGTATTGATGTCACAAACGGCGTCGATGAACAGGATGCATTGCTTACATTTCACAACTGAAGAAATCACAGAAAAGAGGTGCATATTGATCAGTGTAATGGAAACCAAGTAATAAATATCGAACCCCTTGAACATTTGCAATCAAACATTCCTTCATTTCAAACTGGCTATCCTATAACATTTGTGGAATCTGAGACTGTGAACTGGGCAGTTTAGAAGAGAGTTTATGTGGCCACGTAACTCACAGTCATTTCGAGGTTGGACAGCACTGAATTTGATAAGAGGATGACTAATACGTGTATTCTATTGACAAGATACCATGCTGAAGAGCTCCCGTCAGTTTGGTCGGCGTTTAGTGCACAACAGCATTATCAGGCTGAAAGTGTCCGCAGCAGACGTAATCGAGATGATGACATCACAAGTTAAGTAGCAATTTCCCACTGAATTCTGGGCTGAGAATACACGCGATCAATCGACCTGATATCTGAACGTCGAACAATTCGAGTATGCAGATGCAAGTTGAAATCAGTGAGAACATCGGTTCCAATTATGGACGCAGACTACCATGGTAGCTTCAGATTTAACTGATATGTAGTTCGGCAGATTTGATAATTTCGAAGAGACCTGATCGCGAATGTCTGGACTTCGACTGGATCTGAACCAGAAAAAAGAAACAACATGCTCAGACACAACGAGTGCTATACTTTCTGGGCTGCTGAGCTACGCAGGAAAATCAGAAATTTTACATCCGGACACAGGTCTAACTGTCTGAACACCTTGGAAATGTTGACGCTTTTCGAAGTCGTACGGAATTCGTTTCTGTATTGCAGAGTTGGGAAAGGGAATCTTTGTAGTCAGCGCAGAACCGTGATCGAGTGAGGACGCCTTCGTTTTATCCTTCTATGTTTTCCATGGGAGTCGCCCCATGTCAGAATCTCCTGATTGGTCCGCAATTTCACATGAATTGAAGTGAACATCTACATATTGAACTTGTGGAGAGACAGTGGGTCGGTTGGAAAGACGGGGACGTCACGTATGGTGGTTCGAGATATGCAGTGGTAGTAGGAACTGTACATAGGCCAACCACAGAGTTAATCTCCCCACAATGTGACACGACAGTGAAGTGATCCAGTAAAATCGTGTTGTAGTCGGAATTGTGTGTAACGTGAGTGTACATGTACCTGGACGATATCTGAAGTGCATCTCAATGAACGGTCACATTCGTCATAAATTTTCTCTTCGTTTCACGATGCCCAGCTGACCAGTTAGCCGTCAGCGTGTGAAATGAACGCCTTCATCTGGAGTGGTGATCGGACATCCGTAATCTGAAGCGGTTTATTTCGTATGGTTTATGGGTGGCACGGAATAGACCCAATTCTCTTGCCTCCAAGTCCACTCATTCATAATCCCATTAAGTAAGAAGGAACAACTTAGAAGAGACGGAAGATAACCATTGATCGTGGGAACAAACGGTAGCTCTAACAGCCAGGTGGAACTGTCTTTCATAGGCACCTAGTAAGGGACTGATGTTGAGCTTACCCGAGGTGTTGATGCAACGGTACAAGCAAGTGAGCCTGATCTAATCGATCCATGTACTCTTGTCGGTGCCCGAATTTTTCAATACGGCAGATTTTGCCGGAAATTTCCAGTGCAATTTATTGATCACTAGTCAGGTATCCAGAATCGTATCCAGGTCGACTGAGTTGGACCGTCAACTGCTGATAGGTCAATCAGAGAAATCCTTTCAAATACGAGATAGTGGGATGACAAGTTCGTTTGGTGATCATCCTTGTTGTGAGCACCTTTCACATAAGGACAGTGAATCATTTCAAACATGGTTCCCATTCAGTGCGTCTAACCCTATACGAGTCCAACTACTCTTCTCATCAAATCACACCATTTCGTCGTCACATAACAAAGTTACATAACAAAGTCACGAGGAAGTTTCTTAACAATTTTCTTATTTCAACAATAGGTTTTGGTACACACCAAATTGTCACACGTTAAAATTCAACAGACAGAACGCATAGACAATTATTCGAAGTTATGATGTGCATGTGAAACTGTTTTGGATGCATCCAGAACGGAGGTTCGTGTAACGTACAGAAATGAATTCCTGTCTCCAAATCGTATCACGTTGGTTACCGTGTTGGATTCGTCAAAAAAGTGCCCGATAATTCCATTGCTGAATTAGCCAACTCGAAATTTAGTATAGGAAACACGCAGCTACAATCTGAAATCGAACAGTCCAACGGGACAATTTCGATACACAAAAATCAATAGCCACCATATACCACGGAAGACGATTGCACTGAAAGAGAACGTGTATGTTTAACAGGATAGAAACGCGTCGAGAGTGAACTGAGAAGCTGTATATCACTTTACTGTTGACGAAGCATACTGAGATCTGGGGCAGTAGTCTTTAAAGAACAAGCTGTTGACTCTCACGCAACTGAGAAGCCTGCAGCGCTTTCAATTTCGCATCTTGTATTTCATCACTCCTGTCACTTTTCTCACATTTGACCTCCCCTCTCGCATATTTCTACAGTCGGTGTTCAAAGCGTCTAACATGAGTAGTACACTTTTCTCGAAGGTCGCCAGTCGTTCGTTCTTTCTCCACACACGTGTTCTCTATGCGCTGAGACTGTTATTCGGTCGAGCGTAATATCAGACTCATTGGCCTAGGTGATCACACTCAGTGGAATTCCTAACCATGATACCCCAGATTAATACACACTGTTGAGATGATCAGATCGTGAGTTAATGGCTAAGCAGGTGGATGAATATTTCGGATTTTCCAACCCTGCCTATGCTGAGGACACTGTGGTAGGGGTTTAGAAGACCTATTCACAAGCACAGAACCAGTGATGCACTTGCGGTACAAACTCTGTATCGAACCTATGCTGCACTCAAGTCAACAGATGAATATTGATCCCGAATTTCTTTCCGAAGCGCAGCAACCACCAATGTTATCCGATTACAAACCAATATGAATGCTGTTAAACTACTGTGGACATATGAACTGAACCGGACCACCGGAACACCCAACCCGATCAGCAGGGCCTGATTCCGAACTCCACAAATATACACGATAAACCAGCATCACGCGTGCGTATGACGCGCACCCATGCGAACAGACAGGTAACGTCACGCTCCCGTAAACAATCAGTTTCAGTGATTTTTTCATCTCTGCCAGATACAACCAACATGAAGTTGACGGAAATCTGAAACGCATAAACAGGAAGCGCCTACGCAAATGATTAGGTGACACTCACACAGATTACAAACCGTTCAAATTAAATCGCACGGTTTGCAGTCAAACAACGTTTTCAACCAACTACCTTCAAAATGAAGAGCTAAACACGTGTTACGTTGATGGATCAAATTTATTCACTGTAACAAGAAACTCAACTCAGGTCAACGTATTCAGAGACAAGCGTGTTGGCCTTTGGAACATCGATCTTCTGCATATGCATTCCCCATCATATATTGATGCGGAAGTGAACAGAATTATTGCATTTTACATTCGGGTAATAGCTGAACGTCAACTCACCTGCAATGCATAGAGTAATCACAATGCATAGCCGTTGAGACGAGAGTGGCAGACCTGCAAACCAATTAGACGCATTGGTTGTTTTGTCTCAACGGATTTTTGACCGATTTCGTGCGCATTTAAGCATGAAGAATACACGGTGGTATTTTCCAGTCTTTGCGGAATGTGTTAGTTTTCGGTGTTATCATTCTGTTCAGCAACACACTTGTAATTTCACCTTCGCATGAGAAATAACTGCATATCGCTCCCCATTCGTCGAAAAGTTCAGTTTTACTGCTGTGCTCGCTGCGCGTTGCACATTAAAACTAGTCCGGATGCCATTAGGGGTGTAAAGATTTTGATAGAGGTATGCGCTCTGAGTCGAACTAATGATGCAGAATTTCATATTTCCAGACATAAAACAAACATGAATCCAAGGATAATGAAGGACTAGCAAAGATTCGCTTGACAAGCACTATACGTTCATTGCGCTCTTTATGTGCTGAAGCGTGCCATGTAGCAGTACATGTAATCACGACCTGCGTGTTCAACCGAATAACAGTCTCAGCGCATAGAGAACACGTGTGTGGAGAAAGAACGAACGACTGGCGACCTTCGAGAAAAGTGTACTACTCATGTTAGACGCTTTGAACACCGACTGTAGAAATATGCGAGAGGGGAGGTCAAATGTGAGAAAAGTGACAGGAGTGATGAAATACAAGATGCGAAATTGAAAGCGCTGCAGGCTTCTCAGTTGCGTGAGAGTCAACAGCTTGTTCTTTAAAGACTACTGCCCCAGATCTCAGTATGCTTCGTCAACAGTAAAGTGATATACAGCTTCTCAGTTCACTCTCGACGCGTTTCTATCCTGTTAAACATACACGTTCTCTTTCAGTGCAATCGTCTTCCGTGGTATATGGTGGCTATTGATTTTTGTGTATCGAAATTGTCCCGTTGGACTGTTCGATTTCAGATTGTAGCTGCGTGTTTCCTATACTAAATTTCGAGTTGGCTAATTCAGCAATGGAATTATCGGGCACTTTTTTGACGAATCCAACACGGTAACCAACGTGATACGATTTGGAGACAGGAATTCATTTCTGTACGTTACACGAACCTCCGTTCTGGATGCATCCAAAACAGTTTCACATGCACATCATAACTTCGAATAATTGTCTATGCGTTCTGTCTGTTGAATTTTAACGTGTGACAATTTGGTGTGTACCAAAACCTATTGTTGAAATAAGAAAATTGTTAAGAAACTTCCTCGTGACTTTGTTATGTAACTTTGTTATGTGACGACGAAATGGTGTGATTTGATGAGAAGAGTAGTTGGACTCGTATAGGGTTAGACGCACTGAATGGGAACCATGTTTGAAATGATTCACTGTCCTTATGTGAAAGGTGCTCACAACAAGGATGATCACCAAACGAACTTGTCATCCCACTATCTCGTATTTGAAAGGATTTCTCTGATTGACCTATCAGCAGTTGACGGTCCAACTCAGTCGACCTGGATACGATTCTGGATACCTGACTAGTGATCAATAAATTGCACTGGAAATTTCCGGCAAAATCTGCCGTATTGAAAAATTCGGGCACCGACAAGAGTACATGGATCGATTAGATCAGGCTCACTTGCTTGTACCGTTGCATCAACACCTCGGGTAAGCTCAACATCAGTCCCTTACTAGGTGCCTATGAAAGACAGTTCCACCTGGCTGTTAGAGCTACCGTTTGTTCCCACGATCAATGGTTATCTTCCGTCTCTTCTAAGTTGTTCCTTCTTACTTAATGGGATTATGAATGAGTGGACTTGGAGGCAAGAGAATTGGGTCTATTCCGTGCCACCCATAAACCATACGAAATAAACCGCTTCAGATTACGGATGTCCGATCACCACTCCAGATGAAGGCGTTCATTTCACACGCTGACGGCTAACTGGTCAGCTGGGCATCGTGAAACGAAGAGAAAATTTATGACGAATGTGACCGTTCATTGAGATGCACTTCAGATATCGTCCAGGTACATGTACACTCACGTTACACACAATTCCGACTACAACACGATTTTACTGGATCACTTCACTGTCGTGTCACATTGTGGGGAGATTAACTCTGTGGTTGGCCTATGTACAGTTCCTACTACCACTGCATATCTCGAACCACCATACGTGACGTCCCCGTCTTTCCAACCGACCCACTGTCTCTCCACAAGTTCAATATGTAGATGTTCACTTCAATTCATGTGAAATTGCGGACCAATCAGGAGATTCTGACATGGGGCGACTCCCATGGAAAACATAGAAGGATAAAACGAAGGCGTCCTCACTCGATCACGGTTCTGCGCTGACTACAAAGATTCCCTTTCCCAACTCTGCAATACAGAAACGAATTCCGTACGACTTCGAAAAGCGTCAACATTTCCAAGGTGTTCAGACAGTTAGACCTGTGTCCGGATGTAAAATTTCTGATTTTCCTGCGTAGCTCAGCAGCCCAGAAAGTATAGCACTCGTTGTGTCTGAGCATGTTGTTTCTTTTTTCTGGTTCAGATCCAGTCGAAGTCCAGACATTCGCGATCAGGTCTCTTCGAAATTATCAAATCTGCCGAACTACATATCAGTTAAATCTGAAGCTACCATGGTAGTCTGCGTCCATAATTGGAACCGATGTTCTCACTGATTTCAACTTGCATCTGCATACTCGAATTGTTCGACGTTCAGATATCAGGTCGATTGATCGCGTGTATTCTCAGCCCAGAATTCAGTGGGAAATTGCTACTTAACTTGTGATGTCATCATCTCGATTACGTCTGCTGCGGACACTTTCAGCCTGATAATGCTGTTGTGCACTAAACGCCGACCAAACTGACGGGAGCTCTTCAGCATGGTATCTTGTCAATAGAATACACGTATTAGTCATCCTCTTATCAAATTCAGTGCTGTCCAACCTCGAAATGACTGTGAGTTACGTGGCCACATAAACTCTCTTCTAAACTGCCCAGTTCACAGTCTCAGATTCCACAAATGTTATAGGATAGCCAGTTTGAAATGAAGGAATGTTTGATTGCAAATGTTCAAGGGGTTCGATATTTATTACTTGGTTTCCATTACACTGATCAATATGCACCTCTTTTCTGTGATTTCTTCAGTTGTGAAATGTAAGCAATGCATCCTGTTCATCGACGCCGTTTGTGACATCAATACGGAGCATGTTTGTCGGTGTAGCCCTTGTGATCGTTTGTAGAATGCGCCCTTCTCTTCTAATATGATGCAGTTGTTGCCACACCTTACTGACCAATTCTATAACGTGTATGCCATCATTTGTGACAAATTAGCAAATCTTTTTGACGTGCTGTATTGTCTCCGACTGAGTGTCAGACTGATTCGTGGGGCCACCGTTTTCGACACCACCCTTCGGATGAACAATCTGACGTGAAATTGCCTCGTACATATGGGTAGGAAATTCGTTAATGAAATGGAGATCATAGAATATTGACAATGTTTGACACAGGCTCTATCCTGAAACTGATGAGACAATTGCTCTAACGGCGTTCGTCACACCGGACCGTCAACCGAATGCTCGTAAGTTGAGCTCCAGAATTTGAGAGATGAGATGGTGGTGATAATCGTTTTGGTGCTTGTGGATGTGAACCGAACTAGACTGGGGCCAGAATAGTGTGGTGCGTTTCCAGTTTCCTGATTGCATTTGTGAAGTGGTTGGTTGGACCATCGGGGTGAACTCGAATTCTTTGGTGAAAATTGACTGAGGCTCAATTTGTAAGTTCTAGATTACACTCTCACGTAGAGTAGATTACACTGGACCGAATTGACCCCACTCCAACGAACAGAAACCTCCACCAAGGAGACGACTTTGTACTACTCGGTAGATGTCCGTCGTTGACGTTGGAACTGTACTGGTCGTATTCGAGTCGGATTCCTCGAGTTGCTTTGAACACACACTGATGGGTAGCAGAAGTCGCATTCCTGGAACACCAAGCTCATAAGACGATGGATCGCTCGACATGAGCGTGCCCATTGAATGTTTCAACTGTTGGGGACTTTCTGAACCAGCATCAACACGAATGATGTCGAATTGGTCATGCATACAGCAGAATGAATATGCGAGGGTAAACTAAAGCAAACAGTGCTCATGGCGAAGGGTCTCGTTATTGTTACTTTGGCAAACGTTGCGCCAGTAAACCTTTGCAGCTCCCGATGTGAACGTTCGGTAGTGGATTGTCCGGAAATCGAACAGTGTACATGTGATCAGGATAGTTAGCATTCAGCCAGTCAACGATGGACAGAGTCGGCCGGATTTTTTCGAACAAAAAAAACATCAACCACCAGCGATTAGGTGAGATGAATAAACAAGTGACGGAGCAAAGCTAAACATTTCAAAGTGTCAGCCGCAAGCACCCACTAATGAGGACCGACTTCCGCCGGATGACCATGTAACCGAATAATCATGGGGCTTTGCAAACGACTATATAAGGAAGAAATTTTTAATGATCTAACCGAACAAAGTTTAGGAGACGAGAAGAAATGCTCAGTCGTTCATTCACCCTAGTGGTGTTTGCTGCAATCCTGTTTGCTCTGACGGTGCAGCAGGGCGAACCACTCCAACGTAAGTCTGCGTGCTGTGAACTCTGTCGAGTATCGTTGAGACTAGCCAAATTATTGTTACGCACTTTGTTCAGTCACGTTAATCACAACCATCACCATTCAGCTTTGCAATGTCGTCTCCTTCCCAATTTCAGAACGATGTACTTTCCCTCCTGAGAGAGGGTCGTGTGACAAAAGCCAGACCAAATATGCGTATGACGTGCGCACTGGTGAATGCGTGCAGTTCGTTTACGGTGGGTGTGGGGGAAATGGGAATCGGTTTGATACGAAGGAGGAATGTGTGAAACAATGTGGGTGGAAATTTCGCCATCCCCAGTGAAAGCCCGACCGGTTTGCACACGGAATGTCTGCATTGTTGACATGCTAATAAAATTATTCAAATCAAGCGTCTCCTAAACTTACATGATATGAAGGTTGCGTATGCACGTGACTAACGTATTGAAGACATGGCGAATTTATTTACCGAAGCCCATCCTTAAGTTCCCAGAGCAACAAATATACCGAGTAAACTGTCTTAAGATATGGGCGCCATATTTCGTTAAGGAGCCTGACACTTATCAGCTGGGCTCCGATTATCCTCAGTGAAACTCATCACGTCTCGTCTGATTGCTGTTTTGCAATTGGAAACACAGTAGTTGAGTGCGGGGAATGTTTGGACCAGCCATTATCTGCTATAAAGCTGTTATCCAAGGGATAACTCATACTTCGGATTAAAGAGCAATGTATATAGTCAACTCCTCTGTGTTGGTCTTTCAATTTTCAGAAAATATTAGAACTTTTGTGTAATGTCCATTGTTCTGATCATTCGGTGGTCAAATCGTGCATATCACAACCGCGTGTAAAAATTAGTGTTAGTCCCAATCGCTCAGATAGTCGGAGGCACGTGAATATGATTGTGAGTAAAAATCATTCGGGACGCGCAGTTTTTCTGTAATTAGGCCAACTTTAATGTTTACATACCGCTTAAACGATTGTGGACATCTGAGATAATAGATTTGTGCCTACTCGTCATTTCTGCATGACTATCGCCAGCTTCACGGATCAAACGTCTTTTGCGGTGACGACAATGTAGTCAAGTGTGGACACTGATATCTGAGGATTAAGTCTTCATAGTGGTGAGATCAGCAGAACGGATCGTCCAATCCGGTGAACATGTGTTAGTCGAAAATCATTGATGGTCAATTCCATTACTAGAAGAAATTGAACGTCGGATGCGTTTTAGTTAGTTTTCGGGCGATACACTCTGTATGACACAATAGCTGTTCTCAGTGTTCCGGTACACTCTGGAGGACACAATAGCTATTCTCGTACGATGTTTCGCGTAGACACAGGGTAGAGTCTGCTTGTGTGTGAGCACTGTTACCAGGTTTGGGTTGACAGTGCGAACATTGTTTGGTGAAGACCAGTAACCCAAGCATGAGTAGCTGTGAGCGTGCCCCTTGTGTAGGATGAGATCAGAGAGAAGCTTGCGGTGTATGTCTGCAACTTGCTTGATGGTCGCACGCTTACTAACGCAGTTATTGTGAACTAAACGGATTTTGTGTATCATATTAGCCCGAAGTTTTGCGATCCCATGAACGCGTTTGATTTGTCGAAGTATCCCTCCGTCTACTATCGCAGAGATGCACGCATCAGATCGTAGTGATGAAGCTCGTGGTCCTCCGAAATCGTTGCACCTGAGAGGCACTGACGCCTCCGAAACTACTAATCGTCCAGCTTTTGTTAATCGTGGACCAAGGTGGGCCAAGGTATGAAGGATAATACGCAACAAGTGATCAAAAAGCGTAATAGACTCTGCATGGTTCTAAACAGTAGGTGAACAGTAACAGGACATTTCGCTCCGGCAGTGTCATGCTACTGAGAACTCCAGAGCTTTCAGTCTTCGTTCTGGCAGTTTACGGACTACGTTGAGATTGACTTTATTCAGGGTTTGTATACTGACACGGATGATACTCTCTCACGCCTGTGATGAACGAAGTTCCTGTGGCACACTGAACTGGGTTTATTCAGCAACCGGATGGAAGTGTATGTTGAGTGAATTTGACCTAACGAAAGCTTTTAATAGTGACGAGACAGCTGCAAATCTCTCTAGATGGTCTATTGAGATGAAGATATAAAGTGAAAAGGGCTGGAAGAACCTTGAGAAATGAGTGATTGCACTGACCTGCAATAGCAAGGCCAGTGAAATTGTAGCCCTGGTGTGATTGGAAACTACCAAAATCCCATATGGTTCTCAAATGTCCACAGTGAATGTTGCTACTTCCCTAGTGCAAGTCGAACTGCACTAAGATGCCCAACAGTATCTTGAAGAACTGTTCGCCTCTCCATTCGCTTGTTAATGTCGGAAGAGCATAGGACTAGTTACTTTCACAACGACACTGCTTCACACTGTGCATATTTGATGCATTCAAACGTATGTTGGGAATGTTTGCCACAAAATGTTGCCTTCAAAAATGGTGGCAATCTGATGATTCAGAAAGTAAATTTGAAAGGTGATGAGACAAGTTTAGGGGGAGGAACTCGACAACCGGGTACAGAGAATTCGGCTACCAGCAGATGTGGTTGGGGGTCTAACTGTAATAAACTAGAGTGCTAATTCGACGATGCCCATCGTGGACTGCAAAATGACTTAGCAACCACTCGGTGGTGGAAGGAGGCTCCCCGTCGAGCGGCCGCAGAAGAATTGTGGGAGGACTTGTTCTTCCCTGACGACTAACTATGACTAACCATGTTTAACTGACAAGATCTAACAGAAATGATATCAGTCATGGACGGTGCTTGTAGGTATCTTGATATACACACAGTCTGTCTTATCGATTATCATCGCTGTGAATTCTCGGCGTTTGAGGATTGAGACTAGATGGGATGTACAAAATCCGCTGAGTTTGAATGTGCTAAAGTCGTCTACAACAAGAAGATGAGAGGAGGACTGTGAAAGCGAGACAAATGTCCAGAGGGTAAGAATAACCATATGGTCAGATGTGTTGCACGATGGTAAATGGGAAATGACGTCAAAATCGAGCGTACCACGATTACGCATCAGAAGGTTCGGCAAGAGCGCACGGCGTTTATCAGGGAGAGGGGTAAATTTCCTGATAACGATCGGTATTAGAAAATTCCGGATTGAGAAGCAGTGGAACCTGTCATGTGCCCACGAGAAGAGTCTTCTTGGCACAGGTGGTACTCAGGAATACCATTTTACTGTCACTGACGTATGTCACAGGGATAGAGAAGGGCTATTGAAAAGAATCAACTGCACGAATTCTGTTTGGAGGGTTGAGACAGTTATTTTACGTTCACTCTAGATCAACTCTCTCATTTGGCTGGCTGAAGAGTAGTGGGTCATGAAGAAGAGTTTGTGCGATGAGTACTAGTAACGACAAGGAATACGTTGGAGATGACTGCGATTCACGTACCTCTTTAGAATGTGACGTAGCCTCATCATCATTACCATCACATTCAAAAATACACGAGTGCACCTCGCGTCTGTCTAAATGCCTAAATTAACATAACGATCAAGGAAAAGAGTGAAGATATGCGGGGAGGAGGATAACCAGACTAGTGAGAACAGCTATATTTATGATAAACCAGCCAGCATCGAGATAGCCACATCTTGAAAACACAATCAAGTTACAAGTGAATAGAAGCGCCCAGTAACAAGACCGCATCCTTACGGTCTTCATTGCTCCGCGGCATTAAAATAACTCTAACGCACAACCACAACACTCCTTTCATTGTGTCCGATGAGCTGCCATCTCAGGTGAGCTCTCCAGTCACCAACGATGTGAGTCGCGAGGACCCCAGCCAGAGAGACGAACTCGATCTGGGGCGGCCAACCCGTTGATGAACGACCACATTTCTCTGCTCCAGGCCGCCATCTGTCTACCTCGCATAGCAGCATCTGCAAAGGGTGTATAATGTGGAGGAAGTCTAGTTACCATCTTCAATATATGACCTGGCCATCTAAGTATGCGCAACTGTGAGGACTGAACAGAAGAACTCGGTTCTCAATCACCACCAATTACCCACCTCCTAACCTGTTCGTTTCTTACTCGTTGGTGCCACCCGATATGAGCGATCGCACGCAGACATTGGTGGTGAAGTGCGTGAAGACGATTAGCATCTGTTACGTCATCTAGCCTGAAGGGCCAAGTTCCGGAGCCTTGAGGTAACACAACCATCAAATCGTCCTATATGCACGATCCATAGGTATCAGCGATCTATCAGCTGCGTCGGTTGTCTGATTGATAATTAACTTGCTCTTACACGAACTATTCAGAATTCGTGTGAAAATCCCATGCAGACAGTTCCGCAATGAACGTTCATCTTGCGACCGGTTACAGCTTGTGACTGGGACATTTAAACGGGTAACAACAACGATAATCTTTCTCATAGTTCCATCTTCTCAAGCGTGTTCCCATATAGTTCACACACTTTTGCGCAGCAGATTTGCCATTCCAATAGAGTTTGTCTGACATCTGACAGCATGTCGTTCAAATTGATGCATGTAAAGGATGCACTAATGATGGCTGATTGTGAGAAGTGTTATTTCGTTTTTAAACGTAAATGTGGTAATTCTAGAAACCGTTTTGTTGCATTGTATCGAACATGGTATGGCTTCCTTCAAATCACATCGGATTTGCCATCGCCACCTGGTCATGCTACTGCCAACACTTTTGCTATCGTCTAGGTTTCCCTAAACGATGTTTCGCGTTTATCACCTCATCAACCAGACCCTGCACAACTACGAACTTGAAATGCACCTTCTGCTGCAAGAAGACCTTCGCAAATGCATGTTGGGTGCTAGTTGAATGGTGCTGAATGCAACTGCCAATCAGATTTGGAAGGTAATCAGCATATGGAGAGTACGAAACTGGCGGAAAAACAGAGTGATGTCAGTCACACAGTTCACTCGGCCTGTTCTTCTAATTGATGGTGACTTTTTCTTCCGACATTCACTGTGTTGTGTCTGAATCAGGTCTGGATGTCACTGGGCCGTTACCACCTAGCAGCGCTTACGCGCCTGAAGTTGATTCGTTGATACGGGCAACTCGGAGGTTGGTACCCAAGCTTCAACAGTTAATAAATAGTGTTCAAGTGAAGGTAGGTTTGGGAATCTGGTAAGACTTTGAGGTCTGAGCCTTTTCAGACGTCATGAGCAAGGTGACCAGCGGGGTTCTTGTGTGTTCGAATTCTTCTATTGTTACATCACAAAAACACAATTGAGCAGGCGACGAAAAGCAATCGGTTTTCTGATCGAACAGTGTGAAATGTGGATGCTATTTGGGTGGTTCAATACTGTGTTCGTGTTGTGCACATTTTGTGACGCCCTTTGTGGAAAGGCCGACAAATTTGTTGAAGCTTGTGCAGCTCCGTCCCGAAAGCGAGCGGACTGGTGGTTTTGTTTCTAAGATGCCACCTATCATCCCCGACACACACACACACACTTTGAGCATTCTCTTTTCACACCGCTCTTTTCTTGTTCGATGAGCTTCGGAAGATTCGTTAGACGTCGACCGATAGTTGAACAATGCTGAATGGAACTGACAGCCAGGCCTGATAACCTGGAAACGGGAACGTGGAAGTGTGGATTGCAGGTATGCTGGATGTCGTCACGAAAGACGAAGACTGGCGAACAAACCGAGAGATGTCAATAACACAGTACACTCCGTCCGATGTCTTAATTAAGAGTGAACTGTTATTTGCGCATTCGTTGTTTCGTGTCCACGACACGTCACCGTGTCACTGGACCACAGGCGTATACACTGAAATTCACTTGCTCGAATTGATTTCTCGTATGCTGGCAAATGGTTGGTCGGCGTTTGGGGTACCTTAGCTGCAAGATAATCAGCCTAATCAAGGCTGTTTTGGGAACCTAGCGAAACTTTGCGACGTGGGTCCCACAGACGTCATGACCAATGTGATCA
>QNGE01007684.1:0-21434 GCA_008508345.1 Paragonimus westermani | reverse complement strand
ATGTGAAAAAACAAAGAGTAACCAATAAAAAAGAATAAATGGGTCAGTAAAATATATTGCATTCGACATAACTCAGTTAACCTGCCGTTCAGAAAATTGTGACTCAACATACTTTCCCATTTGAAAACATGCAGTTATCAACATTACATATACACATGAGTGACTACAAGCGGTCGGCCATACCGGTTATTTTGCAGAAAGTCACAGTTAGTGTACAACATTTCCTTGAAGCATAATTTTTTTTGCAAGAAAACCTTTACTTTCAATTGAATTCTTCTTTACTTCTAAACATGGAGATTGTCAAACGTTTCATTTCTAGAAAACCACCCGATGCGGCAATCTAAAATTTGTGTATTTCTGACAGACAAAATAATCATTTGAACTTAATCGTCACACATCGGTGCTCAAATGTAACACAACGACCAACTACTTGTCAGGTAACTTTTCACTTCGACTGTAATTGGTAATTTGAGTACAGCTCCTGATGAGCATGTCATAACTCCATAAGGGACAAATCAAGACAAGAAAACTATGTTTATAAGACCTTTGATTACTCTATTACTAAATCGAATGCAATGGCTGTCCACCACATTTTCGAATCTCAGTTTATTCAGTTGTTTTGTAAAGAGACAGATGAGAGGTTCTGAAATCATAACCCTTAAAGTAGACAAAACGAAATGTGATATTCCACTACCACTCTAGACTGATAGTCTTTCAGTTTAATCCGAAGCGTTCAGCTTAGTTGTTCATTCAAAACTGAGCTTCACTTGAATGAACATTATCTCGTATCAGACTTGTTGAAAACGTTTGGGATATATTTCGCTGACCTAACTGACAATTACAGCTGTTTGTGGAGGACGTAACGTCGATCACAATGAGTTAACAACTCATTTTCAGCGATTAATTAGGGACTCCGTGACACTTATAATCTTTCTGTTTCGCTAACTGTGCGTGATGATTTGGCCACGGGTAAAAGTTCTATTGTCTAGTCAACTTTCAATACCTATCAAGTTAATTATTGTGACCACACCTGTCGATCACTCAGACAACCAGTGTGATTGAGTTAAACTTAGTTATCAGAAAGAGGTGAGTAGAAAACTTGTTCTCAGCTTGTTCGATTTGTCACTTACTTCTAGTCGCACCTCATGGATCATAAAAATGCTTCAATATAATCATGTAATAATATAAATTCTGCGGGTCAAGTTCGTTTCTCTCAGTTTTCTTTTTCTACCTGGAGGTTTCTGAAGTACTCATCACTTCAGAACTTTGCATAAAAGATATGACATCAGCTAACTGTATCCGTAATGGACATTAGGGTTTATTCTGTCGCACAGCCAATCAGCCCATTTACAAAACATTTTAATTTCGTGACGAACCGTAGTAGCACCGTTGGTGTTTTTGTTCCCAGTGCTAAATTAAACTACGTAAAGTAGATACATCCCGTAACTATCAACACTTATGTGTTATCAAGGTTTAGTAATTTAGGAGTGATCATAACATGGTGAGAGAAGCACGACGGGATACTCTTTCAAATTGAACGCATGTGTTTACTGTGTAGCAAGTGCATACTTGTATCTGTCGGACACTTAACAGGTGCAGACAATGGAAGAATTGTTCGCAATTACATGAACTGGCAATGCGTTTAAGGTTGGTTAATATTCAACAGAAAGCCCCTGAATTTGTAGAACACAGTGTAATAGACTGATTTTCATATAAAGCATAAGATGAACGAAAGGGAAAGTCGTTCTGACCGTCAGATTGCACTTGAACGACTGCGTACAAAGGAACTGTTTGGAACTGAGTGCATTTTGAACCTACATAACGTAGCATGATGGTTTTCAGAATTTTTAAATCAACTCAATAGAGAGTGTTTCTTCAGGAGTGCACACCTGTATTTGGATTTTACCAAAACCACCAATAACTGCCGAAATAACTGTCATGTTTCTCACTCCGGTGAACGAAGTGACACAAGAAACTGGTGTTTAGTCGTGTGTAATAGAACGAGGTTACAAAAGACGGAAAATATCGTGTAAGTGGGAACGATATCATGATTTTGTGGTGGGTTGTAATATCAAAGTAGAATACAATGGGGTATAGTAGAAGTCAGCATAACCTAAGGAGGACCGTTCTGGAAAAATGACAGAGATTTAGTCAAAATAACTTATTCAAATGGGTTGGGAATCTGCTCGCTAGAAACATTTGGGCACATATCCCATGAATACGTTTTTGGTAAATAAATAGGCCAAAACTTTAGAATCCTTTTATCAGTTTATTTTCTAATGTGGTCTTCTATTTGTATTCGTGCTAACCCATACTCTGATGTGACATACATGACACTACCGCGGTTAACGAAACCAATTTTGCATGCTTTCTAAAGCATACGAGCAACGGAATAGAACTTCTGAAAGTACCGACTGCACGCACTACCGTACGCAGAAATCGGAATTATCAAGCTTTGGTTGAATACATCTTTCGGTTTTCCATAAGCATCATCAGACGTTTAGTAAAGCAAATTCTATTTAGTGCTTAGTTGTAACAATTTAGTAGTCTTCATCAAAAGCATGCCCCACTGCAGTTATGACTATATCGAGAGAATTGGGTTGACCATGTTGGCACAATCGGTAAAAAACGAGTTAATATTCCGAAGGTAAACAAATCCAGTAGTTACGCACAGTGTCATTATTGTCTAAGCAATTTTCATTCGAGCCCCGTTAGTGTGAAACACGACAGAACCATAAGATAGTTACCAACGCGTACGTTGCCCCTCCACTCTCCACTTTCTTAAAACCATCCTACATACTCATATTAGCGAGTAAAACATCGCCGTTTATTCTTAAACTTCTGGACACTCGGATTTTGTTGAACATTAATTGGGACTGTCACAATTTTTAGCACAAAGTTCTTCAGCAAAACTAGTACAGTCTTGACTATGTCATAAAGATTTCCCGACGAACACAACACAATACATTATCCCGTATTCTATCGACGTAAGTTGCGATAGATCAGACATTTAATAAACGGATTGTGAATAATCATTCTGTTATATGCACGTTTGACGCAAACCAGCCCCTGCAAACTTCATCCTTATTGGTGGCGACTGTACCGATTTACTTGCAATCAGTGATATGAGCAAAATTACTACGAAAGAACCTCATCATCATCCCCTTGTTTTGTGTTTAGAACTCTCAGCTCTCGAAATTAATCTGTTTATTTATGATCTGTTCTTTCTTCCACAGAAAACAAAACACTTCAAAAGTTTTATATTCCCATGACGATTACCGGAATTCGAAATCGTATACATTGCACAAAAACATAAAGTTTGAGTTGATCAAGTTAAAATTTGTATAAAACAATAAAAAGCAGATTCAATTTTTGACTAAGGTTAAACTGATATGAATTACAGTATGTAAAGGTTAGCAAATACCGGAAAACTTTTGTATGAACGTTTGCAGTGGGGGCATGTTTCATGATACAACTACGGTGGAACTATTGTGTGTATGAAAGCGACTCCTATTCCAGTTCATCCATTTAAAACTTCCTGTTTTTAAGTGCAGAACAAGTTCACCCTTGATTACCAACTGCACCTGTAATGAAAACAGAAGTAGAGGGAATACCTGTTAGTTTAAATATCGTGAGAATGTTTACACAGATCGTACTTCAACGTGCTAATTCGTTAGTCTTTCAACCGACTAGTTTTCCAGATTGGATTATGTTATCAAGGCAACGAAAAGTATTCGTTAAGTGCACTTTCAACCCGGTAAGTTTGCTCTACTTGGTTAGTAACATCAGTCACTCAACGGAAAATAGTATTTGTTCCTTTAATCACTGTTAACAGAATTTGTTAGTTAAGCTGACAGCAGACCGCTATGTTAGACAACATACACGAGTACATTTAAATAAATCTTCATAGTTATAGACATACAAGGAACTGTTTCAGTTCAACTTACTCAGATGGCGGTTGCGACAAACAGCAAGCTGATGACCCAGTAGACTGACAAGCTGGAAACAAATGGTTTCATATCACTGAGTTCATCTTGAATTCGGAAACCATGGTTAAAATCAGTATCAGGAAATAACACAATACATTATACTGCCTGGCTATCATACCTTGATGTTATAAGCTTACGTAGAACTGCTGTAATGATATTCGGACGAATAGTGTGGTAGACATCAGACACTTACGTTGTCGTGTGGTCACCCGAACCCCACCACATCCTAAAACACCAGGGTAGCACTGAAAGAAAAACGCGAGAGAAAAATTCCTGATACGCTGATGTAATTTTTCTTGCAGGTTTGACTGTTGTTAGGGTTGAATCTGTTGCATTATATGAATGCTTACACGATCAAAGTGATGAATTTAAAAAACAATAAAACGCTTGTCGAAAGTTAACAATTTTACGACATCACAGTGTCAATAAGTTCAAAATGACCTTCACTGTTAATAGCTGCACTCACTCCGTTCGAGGCGCCATGCCAACCGTACCATGGTGCAAATTTACTGGAGTTGGTTGTGCAAGATCGGATAAATCCGACTGGATAATCGTATGGGTAGCCTACTGGTATCATGTTGTGTTGATCTAAAATGACCTGGCGGAGTTACCAAGCATGGAACATTTTATACTGTGCATTATTGAGCAAACTGTCGAATGATCATTTTCAGCGAATGATTGACTGGTTGAATCCCAGAGCCCTTGATCATGTGAGCATGAGAAAGTTTAGAATATGACTGAGTGGACCGTTGAGTTTCGCATGGGATCATTTACTAAGCTCACCTGGTTGCCTAGTGTGTCCACGTGTCGTGGTTTGGAAACCTGCACATCACTCTACATTTTAATTTATATTTGCGGTGGTAATCCAGAAAAAACAGTCAGATGGTTATACCACGACCGATAGTCGATTGAATTTTTGCATGAAATTTACATGAACTGCGTGCGTGAATTTTTGCATGAAAAACCGAGAATCGTTTGAACCATCTTTTTTGGCTGTCTCTGATATGTGTGTGAGATGGCTGGTGTTGAACTTACTAAAATATATTCCTATTGAGATTGTGTGAGCCTGGGCAACCTAAACCTGGGGTGTGAGTTGTTCCATGCAGTAGTGTACCGTCTTTTAAATTGCACACTATTCTCATGCTACTGCGAACTTGTCTGTAAGGAGACCTCCATAAGCTGACTATCATTACTACGATACGTTACGTTTCTAGTCTAATTTATTTGTTCCCATTCACCGTTTCCATCTGAAGATTTCTATTCCTCATCCAGCAGTCAATGTATTTAGATCGGATATATATCTTGATGTTTAAAGGCTGTTCACTTACTCCATGCGTGGCTCACTACCAACGTAATGCTACATGGTTTGTCCTTAATTCTTCTGCGTCCCGCGTCCGTTACCGCACATCTTTGTTAAATCACGTGGCCAATCTCTTTCTTGAACGGAAAGATGACTGACCGCTCAAACTGTTTGATCGTCGACATTCACGTGCTCATTTGTTTTCTGTTCACTTCGTGTACGTAGTTGAAAAAACGAACGAAATGATACTCAAGCACATATGTTACATGACGATCATGACGTTTTTCGAATTTATCCAGGAACAACAATGTTTGATTTAAATAAGGATTCCAGATGACTGGAAGGTAATCGTTAGTTCCGAACACACAGGGGTAGCTGCAATGTCTTATTTTCTGATATAATTTTGTTATGTGAAAGTAAGTTTTGATGGAACGTGGTGGTATGTGAACGGTCTACGCTACACGCTGTTGAGAATGCAACCAGGTCTCTCGTGACAGAGTCCGTACGTTCATAAGCAATGCAATCTCTGTGTAAACTTCTCAAGTTGTAAGTTCAAATCAGTGACTGTTTGCTCATTTCCAGGTTGCAGCGATGATATGCATAAGTGGACATCCTGACGTGCACCAGCTGTCTGATTGTGTGCCATTTAGGGAACGGTTGGTAAGCTTGTCATCTCATCAATTGGGAACAGCAGCTATGAGCGATTAATAATTAATCTACATCATTCAGAGTATTCTTGTGGGTTCTACTGATATTGTCAGTTTTGAATATTTCCAGTTCCTTCGGTTAACTTTCACTTCGACACATCGGTTGGTCATTTTCTATCCTAGATCCATTGGTTTAACTCAAATTCTCGTGTCCGCTTTGCTAAACTAAACCATATCTCTTACAAACGAGGTGGGAGCATAATTGTAAAGCTTAGGAACCATACGCAATGCATTTGGTAAACAGTGCCAGACCGGCCCAAATGTTCAACGTCCAAGGCGCAAGTTTCAGAAAATGCCAGAATTACTGACTAGTTACTTGCGATTATAAGGCGGACCAAAAACATACAGGGCACGTAAGTAATCATTTTCGGGAGGACAATTACTGTCGTGACAGTTTTGTCGCCAGTTTCAAGGGAATGTAAGCGGACAGCTGTTTTTCACACATCCCGGTTTGTACAATTGGATGAAGCAACAAGAACGCAAAGTGTAAGAAGACACGGTAGACACTGCGGGCAGCTGAAATCCGCTACCTTGCAGTGCACTGTGACCTAGGTTATGTGCGATAATTTATGTTGCTGTGGAGTCCACACATCTACACCAAAAACGTGCAGCTTCAGATATGAAACTTACACTTCGCTCACAGTGACGTTCACCTAGTAATACGCTTACTAGAAACCAAGCGCTCAGTCAAGTGATCATAGTACGCATGCGGGTGGGCACGCGTCCGTGAGTTGAACACTGCTAACCCCAGCAAGTCGACTTTGGAGTATACGACTGATTTAGTTGGAGAAATGTTTGCATGACCCATATTAACCAGCGACCGACATAAGCCAGTTGGTTTCTGCGACCTCACTCAGACGCAAAACACTGCCCAGAATCAATCAGATCACTAATTCACGAAATCCAATGCAATCACAAGCCCTTTTGAAAATTTTCAGTAGAAACTGCCGTTAATAGCATCTGGGATAACCTCGAGTCTGGCGGTGGAAATATCAGGGAGTACAGATCATGCTTTGGAAACATTCTGATGTAGTCGCAATCTCATCAGATTAAGGTTTTTCACGTCCACCATTCGAAACCTTATGATGTGTTTACACTGAGATATGGCCTCAACTGAACACATAACCTTTTGTACCCGGCTCACCATTTTATCGGGGTGAGTTTTGGCAAGTATTTGATATTTGAACGTGTTTGTGGTCAGGGCCGAAAAATACCGGTCACTCTGAAGGCACGCTTTTAGCTATTAGCGCAGTTCAGCAGTTCCTTATCAGGTTGAAACTGAAACGCATTGCCTAGTGGGTATATGTACATTAAAGAAATGCTGTCAATTCACTCAATCCCACCGATGCTACACGAGGTTTATTCCACATTAAATAGTGCCTTCATGCAGTCGGTAGTAACGCTTTCCTTTAACAAAAGGGTCTTCCGATGGTTTCCTAATAGCTGCAAAAATTTTAAGTGAGGCGGTTTTTTTTGTTCAGCTGTCGGGAAACAGCCACATTGTCTTTTTAATCACAGAACAAGCCTATGTGGTCCTTGAAACAAAGTATTACGCAGTGTATATTACTCACTTGAATATTCGGACTAATATCTTGTTAGCAGTCAGTACTATCTCTTGTAAGGTGTGCTATTTCACCCAGTCACTGCTGACGAACAACTGTGCATCACCTTAAGCAGTGTAACTACGTGTTTGTAGGGTCACTACCGACACTGTCCACAACATAATACAATGCACTGCCGGAATATAGTAGGCACTGTGCAGCTGTTTGACGTATTCTTCTGTAAGCCACACAATTGCTCTCTCTCTTTCCCTATATATATATATATATATATATATATATNTATATATATATGGGTGTATCTATATTGGGGTTCAGTCAACGCTCGGTCTCACATTAAGCGGTGTACACAAGTGGATTATCCGTTAACAGTAGTTCATGAGAGTTCATGTGATCTCACTAATTCCATTTGATGGATCACATTTTTTATCGAGATGCACTACTATGGACCATGTGAATGATGTTCACATTTTTATTTAAGGGAAAATACTAACACAGAGTTAGTTTTGGAAATATGTAGGAAAGCAAACTAGAGATAAATTTTGCTGACCAATGTGAAAGATAAAGTTGGAATAGTTGAAAGTGCTGCTCGACAGTAGACCTGCAAACGCCCACTCAGTCGTTCGTCATCGATATTTCCAATAGGATTTTTGAGTTGCCAGCCTGAATTGTTAGATGCTGATGAAGATTTTTTGAGATAATGATGGCAATTTACTGCATAATGTGGCCTTGAGAACAAACACTAGGCCTCGCGACAGTGAATTGTATAAACAGCTTAATAACGCATAATTACAGTTTCCCCTTGAAAGTCCATCAGATTGCCATATGGTAAATAAACAGCTGTTCAGAGCCAGATGACTGTCATGTGTTACGAGAATTTTGGACGGCAGCAGAGTTAACTGTATGTTGATAACGAATTTCGTAAGTTATTCTATGGTTTTCCAATATTTTTTTGAAGATATGCTTTCTTGATGAAACATATGGCACGCGTTGTTCACGTGCAGTTTACAGTTAGGTATAATTCTAGCAAATGTACCCTACGCGTTTTCACTTTCAAACGTTCGTCAACAGGTCGTCGAATATAACGGACCTTATCTAGAACGACTTGATTTACTGATATTATAAGACAAAATTTGCTGACTTAAGATATACATGAAGTAAAGGAATACAATTCACTGATCTTCACTTTCACTGAGGAAAGTTGAGATGAGACTGAAAGATCACAGAACCGGCTTACTTCAGTTTAGTCCAGTTTACAAGAATTTTCTTTTAAAAATTAAAAACTGATCAATCTGGAAAGTTCATTAAGTATACCCCGAAATTATAACGACTAACGATTCTGTTACGCCCTCATTCTAAGTTTTTTTTTACCAGGCGACAAGGAAAGAGCTTTTGTAGGAATACGCGTATATTTCGATGAAAAATAACACCACAGACAAAAAAGACAAGCTACGATACAATTGTTAACAAGTAACTCAAATGATGTTGGTGGAGGTAAACAAATTTTCTGTTTGGGGTGAATTTCTCAATCAATATTTCAACGGTATTTTTCCTAAATCCTTGTAATTTTGAACTGCTTTTCTTTTTTAAGCAAGACTTTCGAGTGGTTTTCGTATTATTGAATTGTTATTATTATTGCATTGCTTGTACAAAGTTGGAGAGCAAATTAACAACAGGAGCAGTGTTGTTCACCAGCTGAAGTTTCTTGATACATTTTTCTGGGAGAAAAAACAACGGAAAGTTGTGACAAACGGTAGACAGTTTCCGGAAACCTCTTTGCATATGTAATGAAATTTTACTTCCATTTTTTCTGCAATTTGCTTACAACCTCATTCGTAACACAAAGCTACCTACCATTGTAAAGATCGGTTTCAGGCTGCAAACATTCTAAAGGTTGTTTTAACGTGGATATTTGTGATTGAATTTTGTTATACAAATTTGCCAAATTTACAATTCACAGCCCTATCGTTTACTGTGACCAAGCTTGCTTATTAAACAGACATTTTAAGTTGAACATAACTCACATTTGATCACTGCTTCCGCATCCACACTGATTTTCCGACCAACCCCTTTCAAGAAGTGTCGAGTTTTGCTCTCATCAGAGCTCATCAGTAGTGCATGTCCTTGCCACGGCCAGCATTAGAACTCCGGTCACGTTTCCATGAGACAGCCGTGTTGGCCACTGCTCCATTGACCTCATTTGTGAAAGCTCAACAACTTTAGCCTGTGAGTACCGCTCAGATTGTACGGTCCTCTTATTGAGAGACACTTAATGTTTGTTAACTCTAGTCAAAACTCCGGTCAAAGTCTTTCTGACTGCAAAGTCCACGGTCAAGTGTGAGTTATGTTCAGTTGAAATTCAACTAAATCCCAGACTACTCATCAGTAATCTGAATAGACTTCGGTCGAAGCATATTCCTGTGAAACCTGACATGTGCTTCAATATTTCCTTAGTCAATAAATGATACACATCTGCATGGACGTTTTTAAACATCCTGACAACTTCTGGTGGATTTGCAAGCAACGCTGGAATAAAATACGTTGTTCAGCGCTTAAATTCTATGGAATAATTAAGTCGTAATAGTTAACCGCTGAAGACGATCGCATCCAAATATACTGTTAATATTCCTCAGACATTCGAATATTTGTTTACTGTAGCTGCTCTCAGTTAATTAACTTTGTATTATGAGTACGATAAAATTTATTGTCTTACTTCTGAACACATTAAAAATGAGTCCACTTACACCTAACATCTGTACCTGGAATGGGATTTTAGGTGAAGAATACAGAAAAACGTTGTTATACGTCATCGACTAAAAAATGTTTTTTTTAATTGTTCCTTAAAGACAAAAAACAATTTTCCATTAAGGGCTGTCTTAGTTGGCTTGAAATGAAATCAAACTCATGCTTCACTATCTTACAACAGTGTCAAATTGTGAAATTCAGTTTCTAAATTTTTACACATATTGAAAGTATGTAAGCTATTTTACTAGTGGATTCGCTTAATTTTGCTAGGTTCTACATAATTATACATAATGATATTTCGGCAGCAACTTACGGGGCGGGATTTCTAGGTATGTAACTGCTTGCGGGCACCCATTCACAATAGGCTGAACGGAAAGGAGATAAATTTGATACTTTTTGGGATAATCTGATATTCTTTTTATAGTAGTTTTCTGTTTTGCTGGATTTTAAGTTGTTAACGTAAGAACAACTGAGGGCAGATTCGCCAGAATTTAACGGTAGATATATAAGCATACTATTAAAGACTGACACATTTGACCTTTCCTTCGAGAATAATAACCTCCATTTAACCTATATTCTTCAGAGAAATGTTTGCTTCAACCTAGTTAATTTACAACTGAAACGGATTTTTATAAATATCACAAGTAGATCATGATAATTGCTTTCCGATAGCATAATGTTCTAATTGCACCCTTCTGACAGTAACCTTTTGAAGTGTGCACTCACGCTGGTAGTTCACGGCATAACACGGATCACATCCGGCTGCCCGTGGATAGTTCTTCAAAGGGATAGAAACGAAAAATTGAAATGAAAATAAGATATAAGGACCTTCTGCCATGTCTAGCTGTGTGAAGTGTTCAGCAAAAATGAAATACCTTCATTTGGAAATAGTGCATCAGCCCGTGCATTTTTCGGATATGCCTGATGTCAAATTTTGGCCTGATGAATAAAAGCTGGTCTCATGCCAACATCGTAAGCCAAGCATTGAACCGGACTGTGTTATATCATGTTTAAGGATACTTGGGGTGATAATCAAAATCACATGATATACTTTTGTACATTTTGCTTCATTAATCACGTGTATACACTTTCACAGTTGCCGAGAGCAATCTCTATTTATTTCTTTAATGTGACGTCTATTTTGGGGATAATGTTGTCACATCGAGGACGATCGCACACTCAATAAAATAAGCTTCTGAATCACTTGTTTTAGGGCCAGATAGATATGCGTCTAAACCTGACTTCATTCGGTTTAAGCTTATATGCTTGATGAATTGATAAAACCAGTTAGTCCTCGAGTATAGTCCTTTCTCTAACCATATGATGATGAAGTTTGTTTATATTTATTCACCTCATTTCATAGAATGTAACACCGATACTGCAACACTGGTATAACTGAGACCCTAACGGTCTCGACGTCTATATTAAAGTGAGAGTAAGCAATTTAACGCTTACTCCATGTGCCGGTCGATGCCAGCCGTACCATGACGAACAATTACCGCAAGTAGTGACACGACCTTTGTTTGAAGGGCATGATGTACATCCAGATACATTAAATGAAGATAACATTTTTGCGTGAAGCTTTGGTAAGCTTTCTAAACTGTTGTAACTAATTTAGACATTACATACAAATTTATATACAGGCTGTCTCACGAAGCTTTAAACACTGAGAAGTATGTGAACTACGCATTAAACTGCATCTGTGTTCACCCGTCTATCATTCAGTCTCATGTGAACATTTTGCGTTATGATTCTATCAGAATCCGCGTGTGGGAATAATTGTGCCTTATTTTATTGAGTGTAGTTGAACGAACTGCTTTCCGTAAACTTTAAAATGTATCATAATGTCTGGTTTAACTATTGTTTTAGGGATATTGTTGAATAAACGAAATGCGAAGTCGAGTTAAACAATAAGATTCATTATTATAATGAATAAAACAGTAGGTTGATTACAGGAAATCCACAGTGCAGATGTTAACACTAAACAGCCTTACTTAAATTACAATGTAATACTTCTGGCTCATGTACAGTAATTTGAAACTGTTCAACAATCAAATATGGAGAAAGAAATTGGACGAAATCAGCTCCGAATTACTCGTAAAGTTACACAGCTGTTGTTGGCCTATAATACAGCATAAACGTTAGTAGAATAAAAAGTTAACCGTTGCCGATCGGCAGCTTGACTGTTGTTTAATCAACCTTAGTAAACAATCTTATCTCTACGAGAAAAACGGTATAACGTTTAAGGCTATAGGAAATATACAGCGTCTTTCGAATAACATAATTTTGTATTTTGGGCGTAAACTATTCTTCAAATGTACTAAATCATTTGTGATTTCATCACGCAAGTTAATTTCCCAGAAATAAAAAAGCCAACTGAAAATTTCGCACCAGGCACGCACGTTTATGATTTTTATTCTCCATCTCGCATTATAGACCATCGAAAAGAAAAAAACTTGTAACGGATTCAGGTAAACTGCGTTGATTTCCAAATTTATATCGACGACATTCCACGTTTAAACATGAAACANAATTTTGTATTTTGGGCGTAAACTATTCTTCAAATGTACTAAATCATTTGTGATTTCATCACGCAAGTTAATTTCCCAGAAATAAAAAAGCCAACTGAAAATTTCGCACCAGGCACGCACGTTTATGATTTTTATTCTCCATCTCGCATTATGGACCATCGAAAAGAAAAAAACTTGTAACGGATTCAGGTAAACTGCGTTGATTTCCAAATTTATATCGACGACATTCCACGTTTAAACATGAAACACGCTAATGACTAAGCGGTGCAAGCACTTCGTTCTTTCTCATCAGTTGATCGCATAAAACATTCAATTATACGGGTTAAAAGCACGGCGACAAACACAATGAAGGCAACGAACATCACATGGGTACAATCAGGGTTCAGTGCCACGGTGACGAAATTGATTGCGTCAGCACCTGTCGCAGACAGAGGGGCGGTGTGTAACGTTGGCTTGACAACGCCTCGGAGAACGTCAATGACCTAGGGTTGTGATTGCGTAATAAGACCATAAACGAAGTGACGGGGTCAACCGCACGACCTGTTGCGATTACGTTTTTCATGATCGAAGATGCCGGATTTCTGCTCGCGCTTAACCCATATAACTGAATGTTTCACGTAATCGACTGATGAGAACGAACGAAATGCTTGCAACTGGCACTGTCTGTCTTCTTTTTTACCTTGGTGAAATGGCTAAAGGGAACAAGTGTTTCCAATTTTTCAAACAAATGTTCTCTTCGTACAATATGCGAGGTTTGAATCGATTGTTAACTCTGAGGTGCAAAACGGTGGTTGAACAAAATGATCTCGGTTTCTTCCAGCAATGTATCCGGCGTGGTCGTTTTTCATAAGTTTTCTTCAGAACTGTGTCGAAAAGAGAACTATTGATCAATAACGGCAATTTTGTCAGAGTGACTATTTCCCACATCAACACGGTCCGCGAAAATCTCTACAAGTTTACACAGACCCAACGCTGTGTTGTTGCGCTAGCTGACCTTACCTTAGTTGGA
This sequence comes from Paragonimus westermani, assembly GCA_008508345.1. Lineage (NCBI taxonomy): Eukaryota > Metazoa > Platyhelminthes > Trematoda > Plagiorchiida > Troglotrematidae > Paragonimus > Paragonimus westermani. Next base: position 7,594 of record QNGE01007684.1, on the reverse strand, counting down.
TAAGTTCGCCAAAAGTATCATCAAGAAAACCGTAAACAAAACGCTTCATACTCCAAAAGGTTGGCTGGTTCGTACCATCATCAAACTCAATCAGCCAGTGATGCCCTGAAACATGTCCACAACTTGTAAAGTAAACGGTTTATGCAAACACAGCTAGAAGTACTCCCTTTGGGCTTAAAATACAAACTTGCGCCGAGAAAAATCAACCAGGTAACGACTCTAGTTCGTTCTGAAAACCCAACTGCTAAAACAGTTGTTTCCCACTTAGCCAGAAATGCAGGTTGGTTCCATGCCAGAATGGTCGGTGTTTCGCATCAGTTTATATCGCCACCCATTCGTCAGCATTGTTGTCTACTATCTGAACATTACGAGACCATTAAAAAACATGCAGGACGTAGTGTTTCTGAAACTAGACAAAGACGCTGGTATTGTAATCTTGAATAAGGCTGATTATGTGATGAAAATGCGGATCGTACTGGTTGACGACAGCAAGTTCAAAGCTGATCGTACACCAGATAATACCATTTAATTGGTAACACAAATATTGAGAAAGCTGCAAAGTTTTCTTCTGCGTGACTATGTAAATGGGTGGGAGTATAAACATTTGAGACCGATGGAGACTCGTACACCAAGAATGATAGGATCGCCCAGATCACCCTAATCTGGTGTTCCTCTGAAGCTCATCCTTGTCATGGATGACCCGGCGTATCACAAACGATGGTTAGTTCAGCCTCTTTATCTCATCCGTAAAAACCCCATCTCCCGTTCTTTGAAAGAGTCCTTTGAGTTTTGTGACATTTTGGAAAGCATTTCGATGAGTTCCACAAAACAGATATACTCACTTGACATTGACTCGCCATTCACAAAGTTCCAGGACATGAAATAGTTGAGTATTTATGTAATTTTACTTAATTTCATAATATTTCTTTATCCATTCTTGTCGACTACCTTAAAGAACAGATTCTTATGTTTACGGAAACTAGTTGGTTTGAGTCCGATGGATGTGCTCATGAGCAAGTTGATGGTGTAGCAGTGAGCAGCTCGTTGGACCCGACATTAGCTGATGTATTTCTTGGAATGGTCAAAGAAGAACCGTCGGATTAAATTAGCATTTCTTTGCTTTTAAACGGCATGTCAATGGCATTTCACTTTTCAACGAAGTTGCTCACTTCGTGAATCTTTTACATCAGATTAATTCCACTTATCGAAATCTCCGTGTCGCACATGAACAAGAGTTAGATAACTCACTATCATTCTTAGACGTCCTTATTTCTAGGCGCTTAGACGGTACACTTAGCCAGTCGGTTTACCGGAAATCCACATGCACCGGGTAGTATCTAGAGTTCTTTTCATTTGCGTCCGTGGTTTATAAACGTTGTTTGAGTGTGAACTATTTTTCGTCGAGCAATGAGACTGTGTACGACCGATCGCCTGAAGACCGAAGGGAAGCTCTTGAAGAGCATTCTGCTGACGAATGGATACACGGTCAAATTTAGTGCGATTCATTGCAAGGAACGAGTGTCTACCTCCCAACCACAGTCAGCGCTGAAGGAACATGCTTCTGTCAAACTTTCTTACACACTGTTACTGATGTAAGTCGAAAGTTGACATCGGCCATTGATCGCACTCATCCCTCAGCGGAATTGCGCTCGTTGCTTCCCACCAACAGGATGAGTCTCAACTGGTCCGATCGTTCTTCGAAGAAACTGCCTCTCATGTCCTCTACCGGTTCACCTGCAGTTGCGATGACACATTGGCAAAACGGACCAAAACTGGTGTCAGGGTAAGGCGGAGCACATCACAAAGGGGCTAGTGCACATAATGACTCCGCGCGGGTCAGCATACCAACAAGCGAGCAGAAATTCGGCATCTTCGATCATGAAAAACGTAATCGCAACAGGTCGTGCGGTTGACCCCGTCACTTCGTTTATGGTCTTATTACGCAATCACAACCCTAGGTCATTGACGTTCTCCGAGGCGTTGTCAAGCCAACGTTACACACCGCCCCTCTGTCTGCGACAGGTGCTGACGCAATCAATTTCGTCACCGTGGCACTGAACCCTGATTGTACCCATGTGATGTTCGTTGCCTTCATTGTGTTTGTCGTCATGCCTTTGACCTGTATAGTTGAATGTTTTATGCATCACACAATGCATGTCTGCGTGCTGTCCTGATCAACATAAAGCACTGCTTAATCCAGTTACGCCTCGTATACGTCACAAGACATTCCAAGTAAACCGGATTCACACTATCGGTGTCAGTAGATTTAGTCATAGTTGACACATCATGCGGTCATGGTTAGCTGTCCAGGCACACAGTTGAATTAAATATACAGCCTGTGGTTGTCAGAGGCAGTGTAAGGCATATAAAGTTGCACTTGATCAAAACCAATATTTCCGTGTAATGAAAGAGAATTACAGATAACGATGACGTGAAAGTCTAATAGCGAATGATGCACAATAGCGTAGAACACACCATTCATTAGGAAAATAGACTTGGGCAATATAGGACAAATAATTCTGCTGAAATCATGTAAACAGGAAGTAGGAACGTTTCACTGGGAATATGTCTGAAATCCAGACCAAGGTGAGCTGTTTTTTTTCGTTATGTTCTTGACAAACACATTTGAAAATAAATGACTTGATACATCCGAGTTTATTCATCAACCATTCGTGCATATTACACACGCTCAAGCACATGCGAAAAGATTGTCCTTTCGACGGGCTGTAACTTCTTTAGTTTGATTACCTGGTTAGAATGATTTGTAGCATACTATCTAACAAAAAGATATTATGATGCAATTGTTAAATTGATCCTGGCGATTTGAGGGTAATTCACTCAGTAACGCGTACTCGATAATACCAACAACGCTTATTCAGGCGATCGGGTTAACGGGACTATCTCTCAAGTTCGAAAAGCGTCAGAAAAGGCGATTGAAGGGATTGGAATATTTACGGTACTATTTTGAATAAATTTACAACAAAGATGCTTTCTCAACTTGAATGTGAATTAACCGGAAACACAAACTATCCAACAGGAAGGCATTCAAAATGGAGTAATTAAAACACGCACCCGCCAACGGCCACCAGTCAACGGGAAATGGGCTCACAAAAACAATCGGGTGCGGATGAAGGTAAGTACGTCAAGCAATATCAAGGAGGAAATCTTTGCTAGATAAGCAATGGAAGTTATAAAAGAAAGCAAACAAATACTGTGCAGTTATGTTACAAAATTCACCATTATCGTTTACTGCACACAGCAGGGACTAATAAAGTCGGCTTTTTGCAGACAAACCAGACACGCCTCAACGAATTTGCCGGTCCACATCATACCAAACAAAAACGACAAACGTACCAGACGAGCTTCGGCTGATCAAAAATTACCCCGATAACTTATCAAGTCCTATAATCCAATCGTGACTCGTAGAAAGTTCTGCACATTTCATGAAATGTTTCCATTTAGTGTCATGATGTACCAGATATGGTTTATTTCAAACACTTCACTAGTTAAAACACTAAGGTTAAGCACGCGTTTCATTGACCACAGAGATTCTCCTGGGAAAATGTGTGAAATTAAAGCCGGGAAATTCTATTTCATGTTTATTCGTTAGTTACTTAGGTGATTACGGTGAAACAAGCGATTTCGTCTCAGAATGTAAGAACAACTTCATGTTAAACTAGGGTCAGCAGTTTTATCTCATTTCTGTGACAACAGACTATATTTTTCTGCTACGAAGTTTGAGTCTTGTTTGTTATTGATTGGCTTTTGTAATTCAAGGGTGAAATTTTACTCTTGATACACACTCCACGATTGCGATCGCAAATTGATGTCCAATCACTTATTGAGCGATTACACAATCGGTTGGATAGGCAGCCCCACCCACTACTTCTGCATGCATTTTGCCAGTTTAGACATTGTGGGTCGTGGCTGAGCCCGTTAGCGTTTCGGCGACACGAGGGGACGGCGCAAACCAGGGCTTGAAGATGCTACCATGTCATTACGGGGGGCTAAATCCGTTCGTGCACGGTAAGCTGGAGCTGAGGCCCAGATACACGCACACACACATGGGATACGAACAAAATCGCACGACTATGATTCACCCTCAAGCAGACTAGCTGTTTGGCAACATGCCCAGAATTCGCGAAAACTATCGGGTGAGTGGCGGGACTCGTCTGCGCACAGCCTTTTGAGTAAGCAGAGGACTGGCAAAGAGTGAGTGAAACAGACCAACAATCTATGCTTCGTTGTATGTCGACACGGTAAGGTGCACCCAAAGTTAAGGAGATGGCCGAATTCTTCACATCTTGCCAATAGGCAATGAGATATGGACACCCTAGCTGCAATATGAACCACTTGTAAGTGGTATTACACTTGACTCCGTTCAGAAGAGCAACCGTGTACCAACCATCGCCGCTTCCGAATGCTTCCATAATAAGTCTGTGTTCTAGGACTGGTACGAGTACAGGTCCGTCCGTCATCCAGGTATGTTAAAGAATTAATAAAAATGGCTGTAAAAACTGGTCCGATCTCACAATACAGTTTGAAGTCTACCATGACCTCAAAGGTTGTTCCCAGTGCACGTGAGATCCACAAGTACACGTAATCATTCGGAACCCTTTCTCGGTCAGGGAGCCAACAAGCCCTACAGTTTGATGAATTATTAGGTACAGGGTTTGACGATCTGCGTCCACTTGTGACCACTAACCCCGTTCTGACTAGGCAAACCCATTGACACCCTCCGATCAACCCGTACCACTTCGCCCGTCAAACTAGCCAACGTGAAGTGCGCTAATTAGGGTCGGCTATCCCCCCGGGTTAGTTGGACTAATCACGTTCTTGCCGTTGCATCCAAGATGTTAACGTGAGAATTCTAATGCATCACAATGAATTGTTCTAGTATACAATCGAAAGAAGATAGTTGTTTGAAAATGTGCGCTGGTTTGACAATCCTTCTCACGACCTCAAATCTTCCATGACTATTCGACATTTACATTCACATTTCTTTTGCACCGGTTCATCTTTTGTGGCCTCTCCTGCAAAAACCATAATTACATTGCTGCATTAACACTTGACGATTTATATGTAGAACAAGTTAGTTTGATTACATCCTCTGTGTTCGGATGAACTACAATGCACTTTTGCACGTCAGAAAAATGTCGGTTTGAAGATTTTAGTTTGGAGGGGGGCTGGAAGTTTGCTGCTGAACTTGAGGATGATGTAGATGATTTTCGGTTTATTAATGATAGTAGCTTCTTCTTACAAGCACCTCATCAACGACAATCACGTCGGCATCCTTCTATTCCTAGTGTTTATTCATTAATCCATTTATTCTGGTATTCCGGCAACTTTACAGGTGATTAAGCCGAGTCCACGTTAAAGCAACAGACTGTACGGTCCATCCATGTTACGTTCCTGCATGTGCATGCAAACACACAATCACTCACTCACGTGAACCTTCTCCTTGCACGGACGCCGGTTGCAAAGTTCACGTGCGCACCCTGGCTAGCCTGCCCAGACATACTTTGTCCTCCTCTCACTGGCTTGTTATTGATTCATCGATGCGACCACTGCAAACTCTGTTCAGTGTTAGATGTAATGCACTTTTCATGCTGGCTCGGCCAAGATACACAAGGTCCCTCTTGCATCACTTCAGTTCTCACTTCAGTGCGTAGTGTAGACATAACACAGACGTTTCATCTAGGTGTTTAGGTCACACTTTGGACTTCAGTGTTTGAAAATCGTAATATATAGAGTATTCCTTTGTAACATTCGCACGTAGTCTCAATGTATCTGATCCGATAGTTGTGCTGCGCTTCTGCAGGTAGAAAATTAAGAAGCTTCAGACACGTCTCCGTTCAAGGTCCGACTTGAGAAATTCATTATTCTGAGGAGAGATTAGTCCTACTGCGGAGATTGTTGTCCCCATTTATCAGAAGCTTCATACATTTTGTCCCAAAGTTTTCCACTATGTCAGTAAACAGTGGAGTAATTTGATAAGAAGAGACTACATCTCCTTTTTGGAAAACGAGACTTTAAATTTTGTCCAATAAATCGGCTGAACTGTTCGCGTTATGATCAGTGCAGTGTACATAAAAAGGGATGTTAATATTTTGGGGCTATCCCCCCAGGACGAATCTCAAAATAACTTGATGTTTGCGAAACGGGCAGAATGTAAATGCTCAGTAACCAGCGCAAAGCCGGCTGGTCCAAGCCCAGACAACCATCCGTCCCACATTTGGTCAGAAGACTACACGTTAGCCGTCTCACTTACACACCTACTCTCAAGGTCACATGCACATCACGCGCTCCACAGGCCAGTGTATGACTCGGCGTCCCCGGTCCACCCTGCACACACAGGCTCCGCTAGGCCTTTTTGACCTTCACTTACCCGTCAACACGTACGCATATGCGCGCGCATCGACTATGCCAACTTCACCGGCGTCAACTGAAAAACATGTGACGCCCACACATGAAAGTGAATAAAAACGTAGCAAAACTTTTGACGTCACGTCTCGGACGCTGAACAAGACACTAGGGCGTCGAGGCAACGGACACGAGAACGTGGACCAACCACAGCCGCACAGCACCACACCGTATCCATGTGATGCTGTCCCTGCAACACTGCCGACACGGTGTAGCCCTGGATATTGTTATCCAGACTTATCAACCTGGGCATTATTTTGTGCTGTACGTGAGTCTCATGACTTGTCCATTTTTAACCATTTCACCGTTTATGCCTATTCGTATCATACACCTTAATACGCAACTGCACACCCCGCTTTTGCTATAAGTAGTTAGTGTTAGGCTGTGGTTATTTGTCTATAGCTCATACCACGTCACTTACTGTTGAGTTCCGTCGTGGCCGTTCAGTCGTTTGTTTTGTAGCACATCAGATCACTTGAATTTTACTCTATCGATCACACATTTCACGCATTAGGTTCGTTTTTTGCTTTTCACTCAATTGAATTTTAAACATACCAATTCATATGGATATCCCATGTTGTTTTCTTGTTCATTCTCTCATTTACTGTATTTCCTACTGATAATGTCCAGTGGCACTCAACTGGTCAATAACTCGGTTAGTCCTATTGGTGTGCACCTCCGTCCGGTCTGGAACAATGACCCTGCTGTTTGGTTTAGGCTTGCTGAAGTTCAGTTTGAGACTAGACTTGTTACACATTCTTACACCGTGTTTTCTCGCGTCTCAGCGTTACCTACCAAGATTCTACAAGAGGTTATGGATGTCATTATGAATCGGCACCCACAGAGCCTTATAAGTAACTCATACCTACATTACTGAAACGCACCACAGAATCTGAACAGAGACAACTCTAACAACTGATAAGTGGGGAAGAACTCAGTGGTCGAAAGCCATCCCAGCTCCTGAGACGTTTGTCACAAATACTGGACGGACGGTCCGTGGACGAAGCATTAATTCGTCAATTATTTATTCCACGTCTTCTAATTTTCGTTCGCACTATCTCATTCTCGCGTGAGCAGATGCCTGTGCAGCAATTAGCTGACTTTACTGACGAAACCACCAGTATTCCCAACACCTTGCAAGTCAGTTCGATTGCCACAAAACCACATGGTT
>QNGE01007683.1:0-11411 GCA_008508345.1 Paragonimus westermani | reverse complement strand
AGCCATGCACACGACTTACACAAACGAAAGCTAAAACAGCACCGACAACACAGCAGCACGCCCCGTCACACAACTCAAAGTCAATTCGTGCGCGCTCGCTGGTTTCGGTTGCGCGTTACACCGAGGTTCTCGCCAGAGTGACCTTGAACTATTGGAAAAATCGAACCCCATACAACCTTGTAAAGAGTAGATTATCGCAACATTTCGGTTTTTTGTTCTGTGAAACGAGCGAATTGTCTATTTTCTTGTTGCGTGCGTCAAAGTTTCATAAACTACAATAATTTCTTTTTGACCACGTTCTTTTGGTAACAGGTTTCACGTGTGTGCTTCTGTTCAATTATTCGTCTTGTATCGCAGTGTTTTGTGTCTGCAGTGATAGCGCATAACCTGACGTGCTTATCACATATGGGTTGAGAAATATACCTTAATATCATTATCATTATTTTGTTCAGGAGCCGAGGAAAACGCGAATCCATATCACCTGGAGCGAATATGCACTTGATGTAATTGAAGAAAGTGAGATTTTCCTAATACGTGTACACAGTTGCAGATATCAGATCAGATTAACGGGATGACGGAAACTTCATCTGATACACGGCTTCGATTATCCGGCAGGACACCAAGAACGCATTCAAACCAACGTTCTGTGCTGAAAAGAACCTGTGATATTGTGTAGCGCTTTCCACAAACAAGTAGATCATTTGTGCCGATTCCTCCACGTGTTCATTCTCAGTTATTTCACTCGTTCACGGATGTGCTCAAGCGGGTTTCAGCATACGGTATGGTTCGTCATTACTCGTAAGCTGCGACAAATGGATGAAGCATCAGTAGGTGTTCTAGCGTGAGGTACCGTTTGCCTTCACTCGTTAGCTACAACAAACGGATGAAGCAGTAGCAAGTGCTTCGGTGTGCAGTACGGTTTACTCCCTCTCGACAATTACAACAAACGGATGAAGCAGCGACAGGTGTTTCAGCATTAGGCACTGTTTGCTTTCCCTCGAAAGTCAGGAAAAAATGGATGGAACTGCAGTGGGTGTTTCAACGTTAGGTACTAATTTTCTTCACTCGTAAGCCGAGACAGTTGCATGAAAAATTTGCAGGCTTCTGAGAGGAAAGTACTTCACGATATCCTTTATTGACCAGGTTTCCTCGTCCGCATTCAAACGGACCTCATGCTGCCATGAAAGTGTACAACTGTGGCAGCAGCGAGTGATCAGTCGTGCTTACACAAATAGAATAACATTGCAGGCTTGCTCAGACATTGTCCATACTTGTACATTGCAAGATGTTCCTCAGTGTCTTACGTTAGCAGATCCATGGAAAGCTTAGTCCGCCTGATTCAACGGGGAGGCGATCGCCGAAATGGAATACGGATTTTCGCCAGAATTACACTTAGACTTTAAGAGAAACATATCTTCCCACGTCGATTACATAGATTTTCATTATAGACCACCACGAATCCTCCATAAAACGTGCGTGTACTAAGTAGAACCTATGTAGAGTCATCTTGCTGCATTTGTTAATAAGTGCCAATTCCACATGTTTTAGAAACCTGGGCAACGCGTATACATCAGTTAGTTCGTATCAATAAAATAATGTTGACTTGTAAGCGGCTTAGTGAGTATGCAGTAGGCCAAATGCTAAGTGGTGGTGTAACTTAATGATACAGCTAACCGTTTCGAGCAGGCTATTTTCATGGAGAGTTAGACAGAGAGGATGGATATCTACGTTATACACAGCTGACGGCCAAATGTTCCCCGGATCACACTCAAAAAGGTCGTCAGAGGATACACAAAGTTCGAAGACGGTCATTGTGTTTGATGGCGTAAGATAGCTGGCCAAGCCCTTTCTAAAACGCTGAATGTCCTCACTGGCTCTGACTTCATCCGGGGTTCGTTCTAAACACAACAATACTACACGATAAAGAAGTTTGCGCGTGAATTTTTCCGAGACAACAAATTTGGCGAGGTGGAGCCCTTAATTCTTAGACTATATGGAGGGTTGTGTTGTAAATGGACGGTAAACGCTGTGGTAATGACGTCCGAATGTATGAGTTTACAAGGGAGTGACAGGTTCAACTTTAGTCTACGTAACCAAAGTGGATCAATACCNGGATGGGTATATCCCCACTTCCTTGCTTGACGACCATTGGTGGGATCCCATCTGGTCCAGGATGTTTTGAGGGCTTGATGGTAGCGAACAGTGAACGAATACTTCGGAAATCATTTAGAACATTACTCACAACTTCGTTTGTTTCCGGCGGTATTTTAGCAGGTAATGAGGTGCTTTTTACGCTAAACAGAGCAGCAAAATGTGAGTTGAAGATTTCACACATAGCCACAGGGTCATCAACGACAGTTTTGTCTTCTTGAGAGTGATAACTTTTATAGCAAGGTCCTTCGTTTGATTGCTCCGTTTCACCAGCTGCACTAGTTTATGCCTCTCTGCTCACTACAGAGAGCGAGTTTCTCTCCGTTAATATGACGGAGTTGCGTCTGACGTTTTATGTGTTCAAACATTCTACTCAGTTGCATCACTAGGGAGAAATCTAGTGTTCTTCCGCACCTCGACTTAAGCATTTTAAGTCTGCCAGTCTCTTTTGTAGTAAAGATTTTTCCTTGCTAACGCCAACCGACGCATTTCGATTTTACGGGTGGCAAAACATCGATACAAAACGTTAGTTGCCTGGCGAATTCTCCAGCTACTATGCTTGGGTGTGATGTGGGAAAGAAGGTATTCTAATTTAGGGATCTCAGTATGAAGAAGAAGGCCTTATAATCAAGCGTTACTTTGTCCGCGGACCGGTCTAAGTCGACATTCATTAGGGGTTCATAATCACTGGAGGAGTGTAAAAGATGGCTGAAGTAGAGGGAGTCGACAAATCCGCGAATTTAGAACGTGCACCTACCGGGTGACTCAGGTTGGAGCTGGCTACCACAGAATGGACATCCAATTATGCCGGCCACCTGAATAAATTCAGAGTGGAAAATCAGTTAATCGGAATCACAGCGATAACCGTCGACCTGTACCCGTTCACCGCAGTGGCCACATGGCAATCCTGCTTTAGGCTACTCGACCCATCTTGGTTGTCGCTTGTAGGTGCGGCAATGGGTACGTCGTACAAAGATGAACCAGTCTCAACACGTTCCAACGTTTTAATCGCGAAAGCGATGATGCCGTTAAAAGAGGCCACTGCCGTGCGGCTGCTGTAATCATGCAGTTTTACGAGTAAGTTATGACTGGTTTTATAGTGACAGTTGAAGTTGGCTGCAGCGAGAGGCTGAATCTGCGGGCCCACCAACCGTCGAATTGGCAAGTTATACTCTGCCAGCCACCGCCCACAAATGGGTACGCCACCTTTGTATACGTAGATAAACACTGCAAGAAGACTTACTTTAGGAGTAGAAATGTTTCCGGAACGCTGACGAAATACGTGTACATGAAGGCCCCATTGAACGGTAAACATTTTTCTCACCATTACCGTGCACACCGTCGATGACGAAGGTGCAGCCATAATGTTGCACAAGAAACTGCAATTTTTAAGGTGAATGCTATAGAACCGTTTAACCTGCACACGGCTACTTTTCGAAATGGAGTCGTTGAGTCCGCCTATTCAGATGTTTTTTGACAAGGTGACTTTTGAATGTGGTCATTGAAAAAAGAATGTTCTTGGCCTACCAGTCAACGCGTACAACTTCACGACAGTCGCATCCGCAGAGAGTTCGTATTTCAAACTACCGCATCAGCCACTCGCTGTGGGTCACTGATTTTGGGATGGCAACGGCTAGCAAGTCTCCAGGGTATGTCCTCTTTTTTAACCGTCCGTTGACATTCACTAGCGTATTATTTGTGCGATTGTCGAGGTGGAAGACATCTCTTTGTGAACGAATGGCTCACTTGGGCCCGATGTGCAGCCAACGATACAACAAATAATCCATAAACTTTCTATCCGTTCGGCGGATGATAGTCAGGTCACGTGCGGTATGCGGTGCAAGGTTTCAACTTACTCTTCCTCATTGTCTACCGTAGACATTCATTTGAGCATATAACGACTGCGAAAAGAGTTTGTCTTTCAACGAACATGGTGGACGAATGTCATCCACCTACATGCCTAAGAACGGTGTCACGTACATGAAAGTAACACAACATGGTGTAGCAGCTGAGCACCACAAGGGCTGTCCGCATTTGTGCAGCCACCTTGTTTATCACAAACATCTTCACCGGAATGTGCTCTACCATCATTTCTCGAAAAATTTCGAACAGCCTACATAGTGGCGCATAGTTCTCACTACGAACGTCCCTGTTACTAGGATCTGATACAAATTCCAGCTTCGAAAGCATGAGGAGACGTTCAATGACATACCTTTGCCTGCTCGTCCCGTTAATAAAATCCAAATCCAAAACATGAGGGAAACGCGGGCACGGTTTAATTTGCGTTCGCTGAGCAAGGCAGACACAATAATAGTATCTGTTGTCTCCATTCTGCACGGTGCGCACCACACTTACCGCACTGATCACCGGCGGCACTTCTTCGAGCTCCTCTAATGTTTCGTTACCATTCTCACATAACAATTTCACTTGAAATTGCAGGCCTCAACATGCGGCGGATGTTTCCGACGTCGGTGGTCGTGATAAACCCCCGTAGGCATCCGCTACATACTGATTAATGCCAGCAGCCTTGTATTGTATTGGAACAGGCTCTCGCATTCGTTCAATTCACTGATGGCGAGCCCGCGATTTGTAGGATGGAACTTATATGCCAGACGACTGATGGGGTGGTTGTGCTCTAACTGGAAATAGCACACAACCAGGCCAGCACTTCATCGGCCCACATGGAATCGTGAACTGCAACATGTGTCACGAGAACCGGATTGTTAAAACTAACAAAAGTTAATCCACTAGACACATCGCAAATCTCTGCGTACGCTCCTACACTTCTTACGCTTCGTACAACAGTAACAAATCTAGACGGTTTTCAGATAATCACACCAACTTTTACTGCGTACATACACTAATTTAACCTTTCCTCAAGTTTGCGCGTAAATACCAGACGCGAAATCCAAATACATATGATTGCGAGACCGAATATCTATTATGCGATAATTACAAATAGCGTCGATCAGCGCTAGGCATCACCGATATGCGACACTGCCATGGAGGCTTAGGATCCGACTGTCGAGCTCGCGAGCAAGCCGGAAAAAGCGTGTTTCGCGCTTAACGCGCCTACGCCGACAAGCATGCTAACAAACAAACGCGACCTCATGCATCAGTCAGACGGCAGGCAAAGATCCTTAAGGTCCTTTGTACAATGTGAACTAAGATTTTAGGAAGCATTTTACACATCGTACCGCAGGCAGACCGGGGATATCTCCAGGTCACTACACACACACCCTCCAGAAGGATCCTGCGAACTCAACCCTTCGGTCTACGTGAGGACTAACTGTGGCCAGCCACCCTTGGTCCAGTCTAGTTCAAGCTGCACCAGCCTGCGGTTGGTACTGCAATTTCTAGACGCCGCAGTTGGAGGAGTACTAGTGCCAACAGTTCCTAGCGAGCTCCAACTCGAGTGTCCTCCGAGCGGACATCGGTTATAGGGACGGCCTCTGGCCAGCGCGTAAAACGGTCTACCATCGTCAAGATATAGGTCATGCCATTCGAAGGTGACAAATGATTTACAATATCTATGTGAAGATGCGCGAGTCGAGAGGTGATCGAAGGGTATCGGCCAATCGGGGCCGACACGTGGCGGTGTACCCTAGCTTGTTGACAAGCTAGGCAAGATCGCGCCCATGCGCGAAGATCTTTTTGCATACTGGGCCAGACGTACCTATCGGAAACAAGTTTGGCCGTGACCCGAATGCCAGGATGAACAATGTTACGTCGCGTGTCAAACACGCGACGTCGTAAAGCTGGAGGTACGATTGGGCGAGGGTGTCCAGCGGAGGTATCGCGTAAAATCGTTCTCGGTGCTGTCGGTAGTGGAAGATCCGTGAGGCGCAATGACGAATGCTGGCGGGAAGTGTGGAGATCGTTTTCCGCGCGTTGTGCGTCAGCCATAGCTGACAAGTCGATAATGTCGTGACCAACGAGTGCTGATACGCGGGATAAAGCGTCAGCCACAACGTTGTCACTGCCAGAGACGTGTCGTACGTCTGTAGAGAACTGCAAGATGAAATCAAGGTGGCGCACTTCGCGGGGTGAATGGCGTTCGGAACGATTGCGGAAGGCGTATACCAACGGTTTGTGGTCAGTGAAGATCACAAATTGGCGGCCTTCGAGTGCGTATCGAAAGTGACGAAGGGCCGAGTAAATTGCTAGTAACTTACGACCGAACGTGCTCTACCTCGCTTCGGCGGGTAGCAGGCGTCTGGCGAAAAATGAAAGCGGTCTCCAGGTGCCATCGACAAACTGTTGGAGTACGGCACCAACAGCTATGTCGGAAGCGTCTACAGCTATGCTCGTGGTGGCGTTAGAATCGAAATGGTGAAGCATCACTGCGTCGGCTAGCGCGTCTTTGGTACGATCGAACGAGTCGACGGCTGCTTCTGACAACTGGACGTTTCCGTTGGAACGGTCACGGAGTAAGTCGGCCAGAGGCTGCCTGAGTTGCGCGCAATGCAGAATAAAACGGCGGTAATAGTTCACCATACCGTTGAAACGACGGACAGCAGCGAGCGTTGTAGGGCGTGGGAAGTCGCGAATCGCTTGTACCCTGTCAGTCAGCGGCCGGATGCCATGCTGATCGACATGATGCCCTAAGAACTCGACTGCTGGTTGACCGAAAACGCATTTATCCACGTTTACAGCGACGTTATACGCTGCAAATTGTTCGAAGAGCAATCGCAGATGATTCTGGTGCTCATCTTCGGATGCGCTCGCCACCAAAAGATCATCGATGTAGGGATAGACAAAGTCGAAACCCTTTGTGACGTCGTCGTTGAAATGTTTGAGCGGCGTTCCGGAGACCGAACGGCATGCGCAGAAATTCGAACAGACCGAATGGCGTAAGTACCGCGGTTTTGGCAACGTCGTCTGCGGCAACTGGGATCTGGTGGTAGGCACGAACCAGATCGAGCTTCGAGAACACACGGGTGCCTTTTAGGCTAGCCGTGATATTCTGTATATGCGGAATGGGGTACCTGTCCGGTACCGTGACGTTGTTATGCGCGCGATAATCTCCACATGGGCGCCAGCCTCCTGACTTTTACGGCACCATATGAAGAGGCGAAGCCCAGGGACTATCCGACGGGCAAATGATGCCAAGCTCGAGCATGTGTTCGAACTCAGCGCGCTATCTTCAGCTCATCCGGTGTTAAACGACGGGCTTTAGAGAACACCGGCGGGCCAGTGGTGACGATGTGGTGCTGCGTTGCACCAGTCACTGGTGGCAGCGAGGTCGGTTGTCTAAAGACGGTCGAAAATTGTTCGACAAGATAAGCGTAAGTGCTTGTGATAACTGGGCAATACACGGACCTGATTACAACCGCGTTGGTCAAAGTCTCAGTAACAGACAAGTTCGTTTTGCGGTCGACTAGCCGGCGGTGCCGTGTGTCGACTAACAGGTCAAAGTGCTCGAGAAAATCGATGCCGATAATTGGCATTTGGACGTCTGCCACGGTGAAAAGCCATCGAAAAATGCGGCGAAGGCCTAAGTTCAATGTGTGATAACGCTGGCCACAAACGGCAATAGGCTTACCGTTTGCTGCATGTAAGGCTGACTGCCCCTGCGTAAGCCGCTCGCGAGAATCCGGTGGGAGAACGCTGATCTCTGCGCCAGTGTCGATGAGTTAGCGAACTCCCGACTCGCGATCTCGAATGAAAAACAGGCGACTTCGGGAGCCAGCAACGTCGGTCGCCGCGACGTGCTGGCGGGCTAGTTTCCCTGGTCCTTTTTGGAGAATGAGCATGGACTGCGACAGAATCGAGCACGGTTACCAAACTGCTGGTGGTACCAGCATTGGTTGGAGTTGGCATTTCCTGTGAGCATTCGTCGTCTCCTAGAAGTCAACCGGGTGGCTCTTTTGTTGGGCTTACGTGAGAGTGAATGCGGGCGCGAGCTTCGAGTGCTGAGCTTCTGGATCTGGCGTGTGAGTTCGTTCACACGGTCGGTCAGGAGTGCCAGTGGTTCCGGCGCTGGTTCGGACACTTGGGAGACCTGTTTTCCTTATGTCTCCCAGATACGATCGGTGGTATCAGCCCATTGCGACAGGCAGCTTGAGGGTTGGCGCTAAGGATATTTTGCGTACCCCTAGGGAGTCTCTGGATCCATATCTCCTTCAACACTGACTCCTCGAGCTGAGTGGAGCCTGCGAGGCGTTGCATGTGGTGTAGAAGCTGTGAAGGCTTCTGGTCGCCTGACTCTGTGAAACTCGGCAGCTGGGCGATGTGTTGACGGTCCGAAAGGCCAACGCGCTTGATAATGGCTTCTTAAGCTGCTCATATGGTTTAACGGAGTCTGGAAGCTCCAATATGTCGTCTACCTCGTCCACGACATGAGGCGGAATAGCAGCAACCACATGGTGGAACTTCGTTAGTTCCGTGGTGATGTTTCTCAACGCAAAAGTGGCTTCTAACTGTGCAAACCAGCTTCGAGGACTGTTCCCCCTAAAAGATGCGATCGGGACTGAAAGAGCACCAACGAAAACGTCTGGCGAATCAAAAACGCGTTCTTGCATACTTTCGACAGCAGCAGAGAATAAATTAAATAAATAAATGGAAAAGTAGCGTAAACTTACGTCAGAAAAGAACAAAATATACGTGCTAAAGATGAAGATGTACGGGCTCACTAGTTTTAGTGCGTGCGTGCACTAAATCAACGTTTCCTCAAGTGTATGCAGAAATACCAGACGCGAAATGCAAATACAAATAATTGCGAGACCGAAAATACACTATGCAATAATTACAAATGAGTTCGATCAGCACTAGGCAACGCCAATACGCGAAACAGTCAGGGCGGGTAAGGATCCGGCCGTCGAGCGCGCGAGCAAGCCAGACAAAGTGTAATATTCCAATGGGTCAGTCAAGAGCGACAAAACACACAATATTCAACGTTCGTAATCGAGGCACAATAGGGTCTGCCTAACACAAAAGATAAAAGTCACAAGGCGACGAGGATCGTGTATTAGCACAACACAGATACCGAAGGAGATCAGTTCACACCGAGTCTTTGTCCATATATATAGGGGACCCCACAGTCCGGAAAAAAACCACCAATCAGGAGTGGCCTCATGTTCACTGACCGCTGACCTCGGGCTCTGGTTGGTCATCTTCCTCAGCCCCGTGCATAGATGCGGCCAGCCCGCCTCTTCTAGGACCTGAAAGGAAGCGGAAGGGAGTGTATGTGGTCGAACAAGATGGTGGCCAGTACAAGCTATTACAAAAGCGTTTGTCGCGCTTGGCGCGCATACGCCGACAATCGTGCCAACAAACAAACGCGACATCATGCATCAGTTAGACGGCAGGCAAAGATCATTAAGGTCCTATGTACAATGTGAGCTAAGATTTTAGAAGGGATTTCACACATCGTACAGCAGGCAGACCGGGGGTATCCCTAGGTCACTATAAACTTATCTTATTGTACTTTGGGACCGTTTTCGACCTATGGCTTTTCCTACGAGCGTAAATAAGGCCCATATCCTCCATGTACCTTTGAAGACACTCCTATAACTGTGAGAAAGTGCGGAATTCACGATTCTCAAACATTTCCTTGAAGACCGCAATATAATCCATGTCCTAACAACAAAAACATCCCGATCGGACCCAGCAAACAACCCGGGGTCGGCCCGGAGTCGGTCCGAGTCTGGCCACGAGTCGTTCCGGAGTTGGCCCGGACTACATACAATAGTCGTTCCGACTCCGGCCTGGCCAGACAGGCAGTCGGCCAGAAAAATTTGCGAGCTTCCCTCCTCCAGATAACATTACGTAAAACGAAACCTGCAACGATTTTCCCGCTGGGCCAACCCAGCCTACGCCTACCAGCCTAACGACTGAAACCCCTGTATATAACGCGCCCAAGTTACCGTATCCTAAACCTTGTGATTTAGCGGACCAACCCTTCTTATTCTTCCCGCAGACCACGCCAAATGGAGAACTCGCGTCAGTCATTGCTGCATCGCAACAAGAGCAAGAACAAAAATGTAGGAAACATAAATATATTTTATACATGATAGCTAACGCTTTTTGGTTTTCAGTCGTCCAGGTCCACGGTTTCTGTTGCTGACCGACTGGCAGAAGCAAACTGATGAGAGGAGATTACGAGATGACATGGTACATTACCTGTAAAATCGTATCTCTCCGCGCCATGCGACCTACATTGCGATCTTTGACCCCCTGAAACCACCGTTTGATGAAGTGGTGGATATTGCTGTCCAACTCCAAGGGGGTAATTCCGTTCGTCGCGGACGGCATCTAGAGACATGGTGGATAATGGTAACGATGCTTACGAACGATGGCTTCGCACAATTTGGTCTTCATTCAGTGAGGCACTGGTGGAAGCGACTGGGAGGGCTGCTGATAAGGACGACCATGTTGTTTAACGTAGCTTCCATACGTATCATACGGCCGTCCATAAGCGACATTGTTTCCTTAAGATGCATCATTTTATTGTCAAACCGATGCATTCTTCGTTTGGTGTAGCTCTGAAATTCGTCGTTGGAGGAGTTATCCGACGTCCATGATGTTGATGGGAATAGAACGGGTGCGATGTTCCTACAAGAAACAATTACCATCCCAAATGATATAAGACTAACTCTTTTTCCGTTTGATGCACATCGGCATGTAACATAGTGCTGATAATATTAGGCCACACAGAAATGTTGCCTACCTGTTGATTACGTTTGGTTGCCTCAAGGGGGAGTATGAGAACAATTTGTTGACATGTATCACTGGAGGAGGCGCGCTTTGTGAAACATCACTGTCAGAGGACGACAGGAAGCGTTTGCGTCTATAAGTAATCGAAGGCAAACATAACACTCACTTGTTTCTATTCTTGTATGCTGGCAAGGCCGCGTATGTGGCCTCTGTGGAAGTAAACTCCGATTCACGTTCAGCCATCCTCTCGCATAATCGTGCCTTCTGATAGTTCCCTTTCACCACAATGAAATGACGTAATTGAAACTACCGGTGTTCTTCAAAATGCGAACTTCATATAACTTAAATTTACCCACAGGTGGCAATGTGTGGGTTAGTAAAAACTACATGGCCTCCGACTGCTTCGTCGTTGGCCAAGCAGCCATGGAGTCCCCCAGCAACCAAGCATAGCTAACAATCGCAACCTCCCTTGTTTTCAAAAACTCAACAACGTGATACATCTGCAATTTCAACTTGCAGCAGGTTCGTTAGAAATATCTGCAGTGAAAACTTGATAAGATATATGCAATGTCTAACCTGCAAGCTGCACTAAGGTTGTCGGT
>QNGE01007682.1:0-21438 GCA_008508345.1 Paragonimus westermani | reverse complement strand
ACACGAGCTTTAAGCTTCAGAGAAATACACCTCTGTCGCCAGGTTTGCGCATGATATTCAGGCTTCTTAAACACTTCGAGAAGAGAGATAATAACTTACTGGCGTTGTGGTTAATATAAATGCTTCATGAAGACGCAACTGGGGTGCAGTTCTTTGTCGTGGAAAGGCGTAGCATTAATAATGAGTTCTAGCATGTCTGAAACCCTGTACCAGTGACCCTGTTCGAAAGGGAGTGTGGAAACCGTCATTAACCGTGTAATTCATTTGGAACCCCTATTCCTACTATCCAAAAATGTCCTACAGCTTTCCTGGGATTTTACAACAAGTCTCCTTTATTTTCAGCAATTTTTCTGATAATTTAATGAAAAGTTTGGAGTGTCATATCTTAACGTTTTGTAAAGATTTACAAATAAATAAGTTGGAATCACGAGATCGGTTAGTAGTTTCCGCCACCTGGCGTTGATTATCAGTCCAGTTTTGTAAAATTCACACTGCGAGAAGCAAGCGTACTGCTTATTTTCAACAGCCGACAATGTAGGTACATGACCTGCTTGCTAAAAACGAACGAAACGATCTCATGTGAGTATATGAAAAAGTAAGATATGTATCTTGAACTTCCTAATGATTAACATAATTTAATCAGCACTCTTTGTCGTAAAACAATCGGACCGTATCCCTTTGGTAACAATGCTTCAGTGACTGCTAACCTCATGGAGATACGCATTCACAGAACATCCTGACCTTAGCGATGATTCAACCACGTTGCGCATTCCGTTAATCTTTTGACGAGGTTTAACCTACATTAATGAATGCATGTTACATTAGACAGCCGACTGTACACACAGCAATGATGCTTCGCAAAATCCCAGTGAACTGGACAAAAACAACCCCATGATTCAGAACCCTGGTTAACTGGTCACAAATTCGATGTCAAAAAACTGCGAGGTGGTCAATAGCAATTGTTTTTCCTTATGTAAGAGAGGCCTACAAAACTAGGATTGTGAGTGAAGTAAAGTTTGGAATTGCCAGTAGAGTTAACATTTTTGTACACCGAACACTGAATTTGTGAGATAGACTGTGCAGTCAAACAAGGTTCGAAACCGTTAAAAATACTTTCGGATACTACGTTGTGACAATAGATTACTTAATCTTTAACAAGCAGCAGTGTAGTTGGCTAATACTTATTGAACGATGTCCCCTTTTGACGGCAATTTTCGCATTTAAATAGAGTTCTCATCCGGCCTCTTTACAAAAGATGAACTAGACTCAACTGTTGCTATTGGTAAACTTTCTCTCAGTAGTGCATATCTTTGTCAAGACCATTCCGGCCCAGGTTATCGTGCGGCATCCAAATTGACCGCCGTGTGATTATCGTCATTTCAGGAACAACCGACTTGTCCCATTCAAATCGGCTACTGTGTTTCGTTGGTAACATCTTGAAAGCACACAATGGACCCTAAACATTTAGGAATAACTGTGGAAGAGTCTGGAACAGAATCGTTTTGCTCAGACCAACAAAAATTCACAAACCAAGGGCACTGTAACTGAGTCTAAGTTAGTCGTCAATCTTGAACCATATAGGCTTCCTTTCGGGAGTTACCAAAATGAACACTTACTCAATGAGAAATATAACATTTGTCGAGCATCGAGGACTAGGATTTCGACTCACCGGCAACCATTTGACGATCGGAACAGACTATCTACTGGATTCGATCGTTCCACGTATAATTACTTGTCTGCACTATATTGTGCTCACTACTGTCAACATCATCTCCCCCTGCAACATTAGATACTGGACCAGTGGTCTGTTGCCAATACATTCATATGGTGAATTATGTCTCACGTTCAAGTTGACTACTGATCCGTCTGGTTAGAACAGCCCCTCAACCACAAGTGAACCATCCCGAATACATGTTGCTCAACTCGGAAAAAACAGGTTCTGATTTTATACCTCGGCTGGAGTTCAACATACTTTAATCCAAAGTTAGGATATTTATGGGAGATGACCACCTTGTCCGGAAAAGCGGATAACGACATACCACATCAAAACAGTTAAGGGTTGAACGAAACTCGGTCAACACTTGCTCTGATTATCCTGCCAATCCGCTATCTTCACAATCCCGTTAATAATGCATCAATGCTGATTCATTTTGCACATCTTGAATGTGCCAAATTTAGTCTTCGCTTTGTGGGATTGAATTAAGTTGATTGTTGCTACACATTCTCACAGAGGAAGTCTGTTCTGGTCTTTAAGATGTACCGGTTAGTGGGAAATGGATGTGATTAAGTGGTCTTCGTTTCAATCTTTAGGTGGACCGTCTTAATTCTTCAGTAATTTCGAGTGAGCTCCGTCAATCATATCCCCTCCAAAAACACAAAAAATGTGCACAGAATTTCCACCGAACTGTTTAGAACAATTGAGCAGGTTGGAGGACGTCAGAACAGCAAACCTACTCTTGAGTTCAGCCCATAAAACATTTTCCAACCAACGAGATCAGGCTCGCCTGATTGCACGTGTTTAAAAGTATGTGGTCAATTTCAAGTATCCACACCACAACAGCATGACATGTCTTAGAAGTGTTGCCACAGTATTTCGCATACTCAAACAAGACACTTTACAGTCCACATTAAATTTGACTTGGGACCGTCTGACACGCATCTGCGAATGAAAACTATTTCTCCAATTTCTTATGGAGGGTGGTGATTAGTGGTTCTAGCCTTATTGAGTTATCAACAGCTGTTCTTCTTTTGCATTGTATTTTATGTCTTTAAGTTAACTGCTCCGGGTTTCAACATCATCAGAAAGTTAATACTGTCTACAAAGATTGTACTGCTAGTACAAACTGCAAGTAATCATCACCTAAAGCAAGAAATGCACTCGTTTGTGTTTGTTGTGCGGCGCGATCTTCAGTCTACTTTCTAAAACACATGTAAGTAACCGTATCAATTGAATTAGCAACGCGTATGTATGAGGTACCTACTGACCCTTTAGTTGAATATGACCTCATAATGTCTAGGTGACCGTGTCAATCGTGTGCTGTAACACATTCACCCATGCACCTCTTCCGTGTTGCGGTAAAAACAGTTGGGATATAAAGTTCTTGATATACACATCTATTTGCCAAAAGCCGTCATGCTAATCAAGTTAACGTTTGATGACTGTTCGCATTGAGGTAGATGGCTCGGATTTGTGTGGAGGGCAGGCAAGAACACCTGGAGCGTTTTGTCCTTCTTATGCTTCCAGTTGTGTGCATGCATCTGCATATTTTGATTTAGCAAGCCTGTGAGAGTGGTAGATTCAACTGAACTGATCCATTTCACCATATTCTACTTTCTTAGTCATTGAAGCCCTTTATTAAAGCCGACCGGATGAATGACAACCAAAATCTACGGAAGATGTTTTTGCATTTGAATAATTTTTTATACAAGAAGCAATGAGTTCGACACAAACGCAATATGTCCGATAATGTACTAGGTTTTGACCAACAGCATTTCTATGGACTGTGTTAGTTGTTTCTAGTTCCACAAACATACATCAGACGATGAGAAACACCTGTTATTTACTGGGATGTGCAAGCAATTCAAATGTATTGTTTTAAAAACAGAATAAAAACAAGTTTGTCGATAATGAGAAGGTTATCGGTCTCAACAATGAAATCGGTAATGACTTGGTTTAAGAAAATGGTGTATGAATGTGACGACGATGATGACACTGAAAATGACAATGGCAATATTAAGAATAACAGTTGGATTGAGTCCTGTCCAACGCAATTAGCTGAAGAAATCGATGTCTCACTGCTAACAACTGGAGTCAAAGTACATACCATTCTTTACCCTCATCTCTTTCTGTGTAAGCTAGTTTTGTGTGTGCATGTGGTCGTATCTTCCTACTATTGTCCACTCATGCACAGCGTGAACGCTACTCTCCGTTATCACAAGAGCTGGTTGGTAAACAAGCCGGCTTTCGGTGTATTTCACTTGATTGTTTGGCAACTACGCAAGACCTTTCCGTTCGTCGTGTTTTAACTCTCGGCAGTATAGCAAATTAAATTTCCACTGCCCTTCAGGAAAGACGCTTTAAATTGTTAGTGAACAAGGGTCAGGCGCATATCCGATTGTCAGCTACAGGTTACAACCTTACTGGAATGTGCAATATACCTGCGTAAAGAAAACGCGTTTGGTTGTAACACTAGGCTGTTTTTGCATTCGTCTAAAAATGCTCACTGCATGTTTATGAAGATGTCATATTTTCTAAACAGTGTGCACTCGAATGACTTCATCATTGTGTACGGTTCAATGTTTCTTTCAAACTACGTTACTTCGAATGATGCGCCCGCCATTTCAAGGTTAGTCTGAGGTTGTGCCCTGTTGTTACAAGATGAAAAGCTATAAACAGGCAAAAAAGTTGTGTACAGGATAGTTTGTAAACAATTTGTTTCAGGGGATCGCACAACTGCTAATGAACCGTAAACAGTAACAAATGAAAATAGCCGTTTTAAAGTTCTGTGGATTGTTTGCACTACTGCTCGACATACATTCTCAAACTGACACTCCACGACCGGTTTCGTCCTTGTTTGTACTTATCAGTTAGAGATAACATGCATGTGAGGAATTGACCGGCTGCTTTTTGCATTACAAGTCAACGGTCTTAACCGCCTGACTGCCAACTCTGTGAGTATCACTTGTAAAGTGGGGGTTTCTATGTGATTGTGGTATAGTTTGCTTTCACTCTGTTAGTATCAATGGGTTGTGTTCACCTCAAAATGCCGGTCTGCACTGGCCACGGTCACAATTTTGTCCTAAACTACCATCTAAACGAATTCCAGTTATAGCGTAATCAGCACAGAAGCTTATAAATTTGCATTACAAATACAGTAATATTGTGTCACGAAGAATGTGTGTGCGATTAACTGTTACATAATGGTGATTAGCATACACACAAAAAGATCCCACCCTTGAGAAACTAGGGTTTATCACAAAGGTACCGTAAAATTGAACTCAAGCTTTAACAAACAACGCAAAAATGTTACCTAAGACTAGCCGTTAGTTGTATGATTTTAATCAACCTTTAAATCAAAGGTTAATTTTTACTTGAATGTGTAAAATAGCTAAACACAGGTAGTATTGTCAGTCATTTTTTCAATCAGAACAGAATTCAAGCAACAGAAGCGAAAAAACACAAAGAACGTATTAGATACAACTGTAATCATAGTGTGGAAAACAGCATTTTAGGTCCAGCTTGAAAAACATGAAAAATGCATGAGTTCGTTTTCTTTCCAGCAGTGAACTTCCCCTCTCGTATACCCTACTGAACAAGAATGTTGATATTTCACTGTTTTGGTGTACTGCAATCTAGGTAAAAACGCTCCTCTCAACTGTGTCTTTTGGTAAAGACTATCGGTTTTTGTGAAGTTTCTTTATGCCAACCCTACACAGTTTTCATTTGGATCTCCACACAATTGCTATATAAAACCCACAATCATGGGGGGAATACATGTGAGGAAGCCAGATTTTTTGCAGAACTGTATTTCCATAACAAAGGGCAAAAGATAATCTGCAAACAATGTGACGCAAAATGTTGGCTCGCGTGTTCTGCCCACTTTTATGAATATTGCTTTTTAAAATACGTTTTCTCTCTAATCATCTACTAACGGTCGTTAAATTTCCAAGGGGTGAAGTTATTCTTCTGGTCCCATAAGGGTTCTAGTAAAGAAGTCAGTAACGGACATCTGCCGAACAGAACTTTCACTCATCACTGGAGATTATGCTGTTCCAACAATCATCTCAAGTGTCAGCCTTCAGCAACTTAAGTTTAGTGCACTGATGATTAATTGCTGCACTCATCGTGCAAACAACAAAGGTCTGTCACATTCAACTGATAAACACCTACTAATGCATTCGAAGCAGAACGAATGTTTTTTGCAGTAGATGTGTTCACACGTTCAAAAACTTTTCTCCACTCATTGTTCTACCGTTATGGGTCAAAGACTTCCCTTTCTCTTTTCTCGCAAGATTAGGACCTAATCAAATCTACAATGAGAAGATACCGTTCGATGATCTTAGATAAAATTCCGATAACTCATCTTAACTTTGGATCTAACGCAAAAACAACTACACTCAACAACCCCGGGGGATAATGTTGAGGTTGCTTAGCTTTGGTCGAATGTTCGGTCATCTGTTGCGCCAAATCACCTTAAAATAAAAATTGTACACTTTTTCCAAGTGTTGCAATTGATGATGTTTCAAGTCTGTGTAAGTCATTGACAGGTATCCGTTTTCCATATAACCAGCTAATCTGAAACCGATTTCTTTGCACTCTCTTTGGGATTAGGACACTGAGATCGCGGAACATCATATACGTGTATCATAGAATCATGAGAATTTTGATCGGCACTCATGGTTACAAGTTATTTTAACCGAACAAGGGAACTTCTATTTAAAGGTCTTTATTTTATCGCGGCAAGACTTGAGGTAGACTGTTGAAATTAAGTTAACGAGATCTAAAAGGAACCAACTTTTAATCAAATCCCATACACTTATTTGAGTCAGGGTTGATATGAACTTTATGCAATAACCTGTCCCATCTAACCCCTAGAAGAGTTCGAAAATAACTCACTGTGTGCTAAAGATTTCACCAAAATGGCACACCCAATTTATTTTAGAATCGTCGTCTTCCTATAACAACCCTGTGAAAATCTACGAATTATTACGAACCTCATTTGATGTAGATGCACATAAATTAAGTTTTATCTGGGAACCTGACCATAATGTAGGGTCATATAAAGATTGTTTAGATTGTTTAGATTCATTACAAAAGAAGTTTAATGTGAACCCTGACGAGCCCAACTGAAACGAAACAGTCTAAATACAACAGAAAATGGTACACCCCCATTGTGACTTACCAACATGCTTCGTGAACTATTGGAGGAAATGCCACAACAGTGAAATTGTATTCACGTGTAAACTCCTTTTGGTTTGTTGCACAAAAGCAGTTCTCATTCAAAACAGTCGTTCAATCTCATTACGATGCAAGATTACAAACACTAGTCCGTATTTTTAACGTTCATCATCTGGGTTGCCTGATTAAAAATGATGCCTAGTTTGTTCCATATGTCTCAGACAGTGATAGAGCTGCATTGATGATTGCGTATAAGAAAAAAGCAAACCTTGTACTTTGTTTATAAATGAGTGGCTAGACAGTCTTACTTGCATTCGCAGTACTGGGAATCAGTAAAGACCGTTACCAAGATGCCTCTCAAAAGCCTGCCTCTCACCGCTGATCCTACCACAATTGAAATGATTAAAAACTACTAGCCTGCCTCGAATTGCACACACCCTATGGTTAAAATGTATTATCAAGCTTCAGACCACAGGGTTGTTTTGTTTGATCGTAAGTGTAGTTAACCAAACTATTCCCTATCTCACTCACAATGTCGCGTTACTCGACTATGCAGTGACATCTGCATCTAGAGAATAAACCTAGGTTTAAAACAAACAGTAGCTGAGTGCCTTCCTCAATGGCGCGTACGTTCGACGAGGAGACAAAAGAATACACCGGATTATTCGAAATGGAACCAGACCATATTCGTTATAAGGCATACCACAAAACCAGGTCATGTAGCTGGTATTGTCAGCACGTTTAGTGTTCGTTAGTAATTAGGACGTTCTCTGGAGTTGCCACCATATTGTGAATATAAACTAGTGTTCTGTCGACTTGGCTAGAAAGGAAGAATGAGAAATCATTTAATTCCTACATACTTTGTGGTCATTGAAAGGGTACAAAAACTCACTGTTTCAAGCAGCTGTTACTGAATTCAGAAGTGTTGGGTGGAGAAACTAACTACAATAGCCGACGTTCCTATCTTATGGGCTCATCCACAAATCATTTTTCCTTTCGGTAGTTTGATTTCAGATATGGCTGACGTCTACAAAAAGAGACCAAATTCAGGGACGGTCTGTCTGCTAGATTTTACGATTATTTGTCTACATAGTCCAGTAATCCCATAGAAGACATTTTTGACACACATTCAAGTCTACAAAAATCCACTTCATTTTAACTTTCTGTATTAACTAGCAAGCTTTTATGTAGACAATATTCGGACTTACAGGGAAAACGAACTTGCAAGAAGTTTGTAGTTTGATATTTGACAGAACTTTCCACACAAGTGGCTGTCCTTCTAAGAGCTCGGGTTTAGTTTCAAAGGTGTCTTCATTAGGGCTAACTTCACAGTTTACCTGGCAAAAAAGTTAACCTCTACACGTTTCTATTCAGTTTCTTTACCAAGTCGTCAGGTAACACCCGAGTGATTGCCACTAGGGATAAGTGTCACCAGTCGGGTTCAGGATCACTGTGCTGACCCTGTTAGCTGGCTAGAAGCACTATCCGGCTTGTCAGAATGTCACACTTGCTGACAACTTCGCATCCGTGTGAATACCATCAGGGTTAGTTGCTCCCTTTTTACTGATGTTGCGCTCGAGGATTTTTACTGTCACCGTTGCATCAAATGAGGAGAGGACCTTTACTGTCAAGTGGGCATCATCCAGGTTTCTCCATGCGCAGATGACCAACTGGATCTTTCGCATGCTTATGAGCTAGCGCCTTCCAAATGTTGAGATCTCGCCTGGATAAACTAATCCGAAAGTCACTTAGAATGGTCAGTAAATCTTGATATTTAGTCATCGAAAGCGTTCGGTTGTCTCTTCAGAGCTCTTCTTTCGTCTCTTCACGTCCGTTAGTCCTCATCTCGCCATTAGAGTGCCAGTTTCATTTAACTATGAAAGTACCCATATAGCTCGAGAACTTAGAAAAATATGCAGTATCCCTTCGGGAATCTAACAACATTCGATGTGCTCACTGTTCTGTTTCCGACTATCGAGCTCACTTAACAGATGTGCTTCTGAGAGTTTCGGAACGTTGCGTTGAACCACCTTAAAATTCAAGCTTCCGTTGAGTCCGCGAAGTCAGGTATTTTTCTGTCCATGGCTTCCGCCTTAGTTTATTCAGTTTACGTCCCATTAATCCATATTTTATTTAATGATATACCGGTAGCTCAGTGCTTTTCATTGTAACGGGACTGTTGTTAATGCCCGATACACACCACCGACACATGGCAATAGCCGTCAGACTGATGTTAGTTGCTACGTCTAAGTCATAGTTCTCAGCTTCACCACCTCAGTGCGTCCAGATTATTGTACTCCATCAATGCATGCTTAGTCGATTTGGCAGAGAAGCCTTCCAGCATAATCGCTGTAACACAGATGGTTCTGTTCGCGCTCTCCACTCAATACACCAATACGATCCGCTTCAAGGACAGTCAGCAATATCACAGAAGTCTACTGAGGCACCTTAAACTGATACCGCTTCTTGAAAAGTGCTACACGGCCATACAAATATTTCCATCTTTGCATCTCACGTTGAATTATGTACAAGTTACTTAGCATAGATGTCATTCATACGATGGTAGGTTGGACCTGCATCTTCATTACACTCGCCAATGTTCAGGTAACCAGTTACTGTTTGCCTTATACAGCATCGCGTTGTCACAGTAACAACAATTACAATGCTGCTTGGTAACTAAGAGCTCACAGTTAGTAATCTTATTGTTACACGTCAATCAGTTCCTTTTGTACACTATTCGACAAACGATCTAATTTGATGCAAATGAGCAACCGTTAATTAATACCTCTTACTCTAGTGTTACAGGTCAAAGTTTAAACTCATTTATTGGCCGGTTCCAGTATGAGAATGCATTAGCACAAGATGTCTAAATTAAACTTCGTTACTGGAAGAGTTTCTTTCATTGAGGATTAAAACAGAGTTCACATCAGTCAAAGTACTACACTTACTGAACTTATTTCCGAACATATAAATCAGAATCACTCTCTCACTAGTGAAATACAGTGGGTGTTGGTTGGTTTGAATTGAACTCCACTCAAAACTGAACGCAGCTGTCGCATTTTCACAAACTTTTTAGTCAGTCCCCTTCGAATATAAGCAAAATACTTGAGTTGCGTTCTTGTAAGAGCTCATTAGTAGTAGGTAGCTTTGCCACGTTCGGGCTGGGAACTCCGGCTACGCTTTCATCAGGTAATCGTACTGACCACTACGCCACTGATTGCACATTAGACAAGACTGAATTATCATATGTAAACTTCCAACATTCACCGGTGAATGATACCCACGTTGTCTGACCTACCTCAGAGGAAACAGGGAGTGTTCTGTTCACTCCAATCGCTGACTCCACGATAGGAACTTCTTTTCAAGTTGGATTGCCCTTTTAGCCGGAGCTACGGAAAATGGATGTCCAACCAACCAGCCTATGGACGTACTGAATATTTGATGTTCGAAAGATTAATTTATACGGTTCTGCTACACTTTGCTTATGTATTTTTCTCGTGGGGTACTTTCGGTTGTCACTATTATGGTTGGATTCACAAGAAGGGTCAGTGTGACTGGAACCTCAGAACCTGTGTACATCTAGAAAGTTTCTCGAAGGTTTACTAAGGTAATGAAGACTTACTACTAGGGATGAAGTAAGTGTCCTCTGAATAAATAGGGGTTAAAAAAATGTGATAGAATAAAACAAGAGAAACTCAAGCATACCTCGCCAAGCATATTACAAGCAAATCTCACCATATGATAAACTACGGCTGATTAGTGAATTGTTCTGCCCGACACTACCATACTGGAATTGTTATGACGATCAAGCTATATAAAGACTCTAACTGGCATTCAGAATATGTTCACAGAACCTGTGTGTAAATTCTCTCGTTGATAACAGTGTCCCGTTGAGCTCATATGAGGTACATCAAAAAGAGCTCGCTGGGTCACCGATTAGAGGTTAATTGCAAACAACACAACAAATTTCCTGTTACTGTTTAACCTATTTACTCCAGAGGTTCAGAAATGCATTAATTAAACCAAATTTTACAAGATGTACTAAGAACGCGGAAACATTTTGCAACACATTGTGTGTTTATCACTGATGTGTCAATAGAGTGGTCGACGTTCGGGCAGTTTGTCCGAATACAGCAGCAAAGTGAACGTTGTGTGTTGTTCTGTTACTCTTCTTTATGTCCTTTTAATGCGGGACACAAGTTTAGACATTCAGACCAAGACGAAAGCATTCCAGTTAGCACCATGTTACCAAAAATGTCAAAAGATTGCAGTATGAAAAACATTGCAACATGATATTTTTGACAGTTAACATGCAGTCTAATGTCAGGCCCAATCTCCTCAGTTTTGCTTCTTCAAACAGCTCACATCATATAAATAGTTCATCTCCCAGAGTGTTTTTATTCTATTGCATTCAGTAAGGGATTTCAATCATTGTTCCTGACAGTTCTGAACGATTCTAAGGTGCACGGTTGCTTCTGATAGCAATAGACGTTCTTTTACCGCCAACAAATTGCACCATTTACGTCGACAGTCGAACGGTTTGGGCAAAGTTTAAAATGCACCACCACTCTGGTGTGAAAAGTCCAACGATCAAAATTTATTTCTCATATGTGGCCTTTGTTCCTTCATTTTCCAAATGTGTCTTTCTACACAGTTCGCCGCATTTTACTTACGTAATCATCAATTTGTCAAGAGTTCTAATGATTCTGATGACGTATTCCGAATACAGGATTCTGTAAAATCTCCTACAAGCCTGAGTGCTAATTATAATACAAGAAAGCATTAAGTAACAAGATAAAAGTCCTTACTTTGGCCAGAACTGTAGAAGAATGGAGAAGCTTTTAACTAGAATTCTATATTATGAATGTTGTGCCAGATCACGAATTGTTGTTCTGTTCAGCTATCTTTTAGCTGCTTGATTCTACTAACCGAACAAACTACAACCAAACATTGGGTCAGAGATGGACAACTGAAAGTATAACTATCAATTTGACGTGCAATCTCCTCATAACATTTTCAACACAACTGCAGAAGTGTTCAACAGACCAAGATGTCCGACCAGGCGATTTCCTTTACAAAAAACTAGATTGAGGGTCCAGAACTATTAGAACGGTAGTGGCAGTTGGCAGGTATCAAACTTTTCAGCATTTCTGTACTTCATTATCAAAACGTGGTAGGTCAACAGCGTCTTTCCTAAATGACACGTGAGTTCAGGTTTGTTTTGGCAAATTTGCGTTTCAATTGTCGCTAGCTTGATTGCTAGTATTTATAAAAACATAACAGGGTACATGAAAATTTTTACCATCTCCAATCTGATGTGGATTAACCTAGTTACTCACCAGTAGCATGAACTACATTACGGCGTCCATATACACTTAATTCAAGAGAGAATAACCGGATACAATTGATTCGATGTTATTTGTAACTGTAAATTGAGTTGATCCGGCAGTTTCCAGTTAAGATGGAAAGACGTATAACTGAGAAAGATGGTCTTTTGTCTACTTGTATAAAATTTAAGTTCCACAATGATCAAAGCTCAGTAACCTGTCATTTTCACTTAGTCGGTCGTTCTGCCGCTGGCCTATGGTCTGTAACCCTTGAGTGGTTTACCTTCATACCTAATTTTTAGCCATTGCCCAAAGAACGATCGCCTGTGGCTCTAACCTGTTGGAATTCAATGCAATCCCCCCCAGGCTACACACAATACATTTAGTTTACATAAGTGCGTGTGTTTGTCTGTGCACTCTAGACAACTGTGCTCGCGAGACAAGGCTTATAAAACGAAGTGCCAGAGGGGAATAGAGTTAAATTGGGCTGCTAAAACCGGTGGTGCTTAAATAATTTCGTGCTATCACAACTAAGGAAAAATAATCTAAAATCACTGTACGATTTGTTCAATGTATGAGTGAAACCCACTTTCATTGCCTAACTCCAGAAGTGTTTGCGGCTTGAGCTCACTACTCGAATCGTTGTCCTTCGCTTTAAAGCGGTTTAATTACCACGGGGATAACAGTGGATAGAGTGTAATATTGCTGACTATTCACAACGGGGCCATTGTTCAGGTTATTTGTTTATGAAGTTGTCTCAAAATGCACCAGTTTGGTGACGTAATACCTCAAAATTTAAAATTCTATGGCCGTCAACAACAACTGTTGAACAGATGTTTGTGATGGCTACTTCGGTAAGCACCGATTGATGTTGTTCGTCAGACTAGGCCCTCGGCTCGTTCTTGCCTGTAGAATTCGTTTTCGTTGGCTAAAATTCGATTTGTTGGCTATCTTTTGTTTTGTATGCACATGAAAACCAACTTTCACTGAGTACGGAGTGTAAACCCATTTTACATATTTAGGTTTTGCTGAAGTATGTAATCCAAGCTTTGTATCCTGGTCCCCTTTTTCTGGAACAACCTGGATATGTTGTCTTCGAGGTTTTCAGGTCCACCAGCTCATGAACTGATGAAAATTTACGAAAGTATGTTGGTGTAACGTCAAACCATTCAAGTGATGAGCAGTCTATCGAACGTCAAACAGTCACTAGAAATGGTGATATTGTAAATGAACAAACAATCCTAGTCAGGCGACGTTTGGGAAAAGAATAAAATTAATACCAAGATTTCCAAATGGGGCTACCAACCGCAGTCAATTCCTGGAACAAAAATTAACTTCCTTCGAGAGCGGCTAATAAAGTAACTTTGCGAAAGGGAAACCAAAACATAGGTACCGCCTACCACAATTGAAGAGGATAAGTTTCCCATTTATGAGGATCAGGTCTTCATCAACTTACAGTCTGCTAGTGAAACTGAAGATACAACTGTGAATGTTTTCAAACACGGCTTAACGTTAGTCCATAAGCAACCGACCCACCAGTAACCTGCGGAAGGAGAACTATGGAGATTGATAAATGATGAGAATCAATGATCTGCTTGTGTTTACCGTCTAACATTTGTTAACCTTCAAATAGTGATTAAACTTGGTTACATAATATAGCAGTACAGTACGCACAGTCTTTTATACCAGCAACTGGAGTATAAACATCACCTTCTGCAATGAAGACGTTATATTCCCCCCCATCTGTGAATGAGTTCAACTACACATGAACAACACTAGTAACCTTCAGTCTCACCTTCACTGTAGTGACTTAAAGTAGTGGGTCTGTATTTTGTATAAAAGCTCACTAATGCTTTCAGTCTCTGAGAAAGTTCAGAAATTAACTGTGTGACAAACTAACGTTCAGCAAATAGCATGGCTGCTCATCAATGTTCCAGATTTCAGTGACATGCGTTAAGTTCGTGCATCTGTTGGAGGAAGGAACAGTGGTGATTGTTCACCAGCGTTAAAAACTGCAGTACTGAAGACAAATGTGGTTCACAGTTTATTTGCAGTAATCTGGTCATGCCTAATCTGAGTTCAGTGGTGTACTGGTTAACACAATTCACCTCATGTAAATCCCGACATGAACTGTCGACGAGCTACAACAGGATCGCGACTCCGGCCTAGTGCTTTTTTAAAGGTGAGTATACGTACCGTCTATGTGAATACAGAAGCTCCGATCGGTTTTGAATGATGCTGAACTTTACGTATTAACCGTTATCGTCCAGAAGACGCTCTGTGGTTGCTGGACCGCTGGACTGTCCGGTGGTTTGTAAATCAATTATGCTTTCAAATTACCAGAATTTACTCTTAGATTGATTGTTTAAGCTACAAGGACATGCTTGTCGATTATATTTCGAAATGTTTGTCTTCCTGTTCTCACCTGAACTCAAAGCCACACATAGTCAAACAGAGATGAGAGCTCTTTCACATGCAGAGTAAATTAAGATAACGTTGGATACGATAGTCAGTATAGCTTGTCAACTACTCTCGTATCATTCAGAAAAGACAGTAGGTTCCATGGTTTTCTGCAGGCAATTGCTAGACTGTGTTTAACTATACAAACCGTTGTTGCCTCGGTAGTCTGATAGTAAGGCTTGATGTTAATAACCCAGGTTTTTGAATATACTTCAAGTCGATGGTGGTCTCAGGACACATGTCCAACCAGAACTATTCCAGTTTATCGAAGTACGCTGGTATCGTCACACGGATTCGGATTGACGCGTTTGGATGTTCTACAAAAACTGATTATGGATGGTTTATTGTCAGCTCGGATGTTGACTAATAAATGTCCATGGTACGTATCTGAACATAACTAACAGACAACAGAACAATTATGGTGGACAGTGTAAAGGCCGTACAGCAACAGTCACATAAGCTTCCCCGGCAACGAAGAAAATTAAATAATATATATATAGTGTGAATCAGTAACTCCCTAATGATATGAATAGACTCAAACAAGTGTAAAAGCGGACAACGCTGACTGTCGATTTAAAAGCGAACTATACTAACTATTCGCATCTATAGTTTATACAGACGTGAATAAACCCATTTAACAAAATTCGGTCTCTGTCAATGGGGGGCACAATGTGCCCAACCACTTTGGACGATAGTGACCGTGTGTGGCGTGCACTCGTAAGTGTGCGTTAACGATTTTCAGTCAATTTTGTCCCTTCGTTTCTAATGTGATTTGTACGTGACTAACCCCAGCAAAACTTTTTCTGACAGTTAACTCAGAGTACTTTTGATAATCACGTGGGCAACGCAGTGGTTTGTCAGCTAACATTCTCAAGAACATTAGAGAAGTGCTCCACTGGTTAAATTAATGAAAATATACATCCTAAAACGATCGGGTCACCTGCCCTGCATGTCTGCTGAGTATGTACCGTATCAACCAATATTTATTGAGTCCACCAGAAACTGGGTGAAATTAAAAGGTGATCAGACAAGATGTGGTCACCGAAAGAGTCCTTGAATGTCCAACTGAGTAAACTGACTAGAATCCATCTTTCCGATTATGGACTCGGTGACTTTTTGAGTTGTTGGTTAGAAACGTTTTCCCATAGGGCAGGTTGTAGCACGTTATTTCTTGCTTGAATCTGTAGCACGGCTTCGTCTGACCTTGCGTTTTCACACTTTCTTTCTTTTCCTCGCCGTTTGATATTTTATCTTCTGGTATCTTCCCTGTCAGTGCCACAAAGAAAGACGAATCGAAACGAAGTACTTTGTGGTTAGATGAGTGACCCTTGTGAATGAACACATGTAATTAGCACCATGGACCTTTCAATCACCTAAAATTGCTACCTACGGGTTTTTGACGGTGAGGACACTTTCTCACACAATAAAGTTGATAGACACATTAAGACTCCACCTATGAGAAATAGCCATTATCACATACAGATTTCTCTTTAGACTCATATTTGTAGTAACCACAGTAAACATAGATTTACTACGGCAGATGTGACAGTTTTCCATATACTTTCTCCAAGAAAAGAATATTGTGGGAAGAACAGCAAGAAGACGACAAACAGTCTTAAAAAACTGTTTCGAAGTTGACCAATTTTTAGTTTCCTTTCAGCAACGAAAGTGTATTGCCTTGAAATTTATGACAATACAACATGAGAGAACAGACTGGTGCTTTACATTATAAATTAAACGAGGGTCTACCAAAATTGTTAGGTACTTGTTGTTAAGACATTAGGTCCACTTAAAATTCGGAACGGTAAAACTTGACAAAGAGGGCGTGAGATGACGCGGTCAACTCGTCAGTCCCAATTAATCACAAAATCTTGCCAAATTTGATTGGGCCATGTAACAGTATGTGCTTACTTGATCTCTACCATGGAAAACTCAGTTACCCTAAGCCGCTTTTTGTGTAAAGGATGAGAAATCAACTAAGATATGATGATTAATAAACACAAGATAATTAGCTGTTTCGGAGTTGTTTTGGCACTTGCACTTCATTCGATCACTTTGTAGCCGTTTCGCCTGCTTGATCGACCATTTCAGAAGTTGATCACCAAAACCCCCACGAATGCCTTGGTAAACACAGCTCTATATAATCAATGAGACAGTAGTTCTCACTGACATGTCTCAAGCAGCCTGCATGCGACTATAATCGGGATGCAATTACTTAGCGAAAACGACTTTTGAAAAGATTTTCGAAACCGTGATAGGAATCTACAACGCACAGAAGTCCCATCAGACTATATCTTTGCGACGTAGTAGCTCACCAAGCATATCAATAACAAAGTAGTGAAAAACTTAGCTGTTCAATCAGTAAAAACTTAGCCAGCGATCGGCAATCGGTAGGATTCTGTGGCTTCATTCAAATTGCCTTCACTAAAGCTTCCCAAGGTAACCACTTTCGATTATGAGCACTTACCCTCTGAATGTAAATTTCAGGTCAGAGTGATGCTCAGGTTGCCGTGGTAGAAGTTGCATAATCACAGGGGACTAAGTGTTTCGAATGTGTTCATTAGTACGGACACCGGAACCCTGCTAATTTTCACTGTTACTAGTGAACAAGAGTGCATCTGGCGAATGACTTGCCACACATTTTACGCTAGTTATTTTTCGTTCAAACATTGCAAGTCTCTTTCCCCAGACGACTTTTTTCATAATTGTTTTGAAAAAGCTACGGCGTTTGTTAGTAGAATGCATTACGTTGCCCCATAGATGTTCCAAGAATGAATGCGTTTACATTTTTTTATCATACTGTCACTAGATTTTCATTTCGAGTAACACCGTAAGACGAGAACAGTCCGTTTTTAATGTGCGGTTAGTGTGTAGCACTTAGACAATTGTCGATTACTGTAGCCGCATTCCTGTTGACGTTTGCCCACTCATTTTTGTCACTGTCAAACAGAACTGATTGAACTGGTACCTGAATAGGTGACATAGATTTGGTGTCCTAGGTAAACTCAGGGTCACCTGAATAGTGGATGACAGGTTCAGAATAAAGACATGGATAAAGCCACACGTCAAACCAACCTTCGACCAACGGCATGTAATAATCGTTAAGATTAAAGGAGGCGGAATCCTTCAACTCTAGCTTCCTTTCCTAAAGAGGCTATCTGAAAGCCTACAGTGAGAAAAATGCGATAAAACATGTAGAAATCATGTTATGCAGACTGCAAATTGCTGAGTTAGTGTTCATATTACTTGGATATTTTGAACAATGTTTATTTCCTAAACCATTTAAATAAGTGTCAGAAGACAAATCACTACACCAGTTCAGCTCCAACATACTCATGAGTCATAAGCGCGCAACCAGATTACGAACTAACACATCCACACTCTTTGCCTTGAAAGGCTGAGATGCAAGATTTTGCGGGGTGCGATTGTCACTCACAGCTAGCTTCACAGCCAGCAAAGCTGGGCATTCAGTAGTTTTTAGGAAAGCAACCGCCGACGATCTGTTAGTGGAGCTTCTTAGTAGGGAGATTTTTGGTTGCTGTGATTAAACACAAAGACATGAAAAGTCAGTTAACTACTAAAGGTTTGGCACACTAGATCTGCCACAGTTTCAGATTATTTTTTTCTAATATATTAATACATTCAGCATTAAAACTGACTTTCGAAATCATACAGTTAGATCAACTGACACCCAAGAGTCACTAAGTGCATACCACTCATCTAACTAAAGAGAGGAAAGAACGACGAGACAAGGACAGGGCTTGAATTCACCAAATCACCTGAAGTTAGACAATAATAACCATAAGTTCTTTGCCGACCAGAGCATGTTAAAGACGAAACTGACCATTTTTAGTCGCCGAGTTTCGTGTTAGATTGTTGTTCACTCAAGATGTCGAACTGCCTTCAGTTGACCGACTCAGAATGACACTATTGGACTAGTCATCTTGTCTGTGTCGAACAAATGGACGAACGTCGAATTTGTTGTAAAGCTTCCTGTTCTGGTTTTCAACCATATCAATTATTGCTTGCCTTCAGGTTGTTCTACACCCCCAAAAGAATTCCCCTGTTTAACAGCTTGTAAAGGAGTACTCAAAATTTCTGTGAACTTGAACGTCCAAAATGGGGTAGTCGAACGACTGCTATGTGCCAAATTTGACTCATGATTATAGTCGCCTAGTCACCGTCGCACATAGTGTGATTTAGCAAGCCCGTCGCCGGTTTGCTTTTGTATGGAAGACTAACGGGCATTATTTTTTACTCTAATTCCGAAAGTCAAGAATTTCATGAAACTGGATCTGTCGTCTAGGTAGATCCGCCCGGAGAGAAAATTTCCCTCAAGAGATCAGTCTAACATTTTCATTCATTATACTAATCATCAATTAAACACACTTGTCAAGTTTTGCTCCTCAAGTACATGGAATATATATTTTGTTCAAAACTGTACCAAATCACCGAAGATAAATTCGCGTCTGCTACACCTACATTTCTTGTACTCGTAGACTTTAGCAGGTCTTCAGGGAATCCAGTTAAACAACTGTAGAACCGGTCAACAGCAAACAAACTTCACGATCTAACAACGGTAAAAGCGAGTGTGATGTAATTGTATGATCCACAGCTCACGTTCAAAAGTAATTTGTTCGTGCCTTCAATCCTCTTGTAAACAGTGACCAGCTAAACTAATAACTTCATTAATGTGTTGCGAATTACATACAATATCCGTGATTGGACTAATGATGGGTTCAAAAAGTCAGTGATTTGTCATTCTGGTCAACCGACTAACTTACTGTCTAATTTCGATGGAGTTCTGAAACGTGTACCTCACGTGTAGCACCACCTTGCATCAAAATGTTTGTCAGTCCATGTTTAATTGGGTTAGAGAAAACAATTTATCGTGTCTCTTGGCGCAAAAACTATATGACGTTACAACGTAACGTTGTCATATGCGCGGTTCCTTTAGTATCATTAGTTGATGAATTATTGATTACTTCTCACAAAAAAATTTGTGCTCTCAAATTTCACTACACATATCATCAAATGTTTCATATTCTGTTTCAGTTTTGTTTACTCAACACACAGAGAAATGTTTTTTCTCTACTTAGTAAGGAAATTGTTTATCTGGCAAAATCTGACATGTATAACTGACACATAGTGAATGGAATATGGCCAGTTCATCAGAACCGTCAAAACAGTCACGCACTCACAGCTACTACCGGCATTTGTTTATTACTGATCGTCATAAGTGATTATTTTGAGTGACTTTAGCATGATGCTTGTTGTGACGAGCACGTAGCTACCGTAAGTGATAATGCATTGCTCGTCGAGATTAACAACAGTCTCATTCATTTTGCCATTCGAATAAAACTTAAATTCTAATCCCCCACCAGGTGCTACGTTACAACAATGTGACTGCAAGCGGGCCGAGACATTGTCAAATTAGCAATGTGTAACCCGCATCCAACTGATGAGAATTCCGATCCGGGGTTATATCTACTCAGAAGCAGTTAATCGTTTTTTTCAAAAACCATCAGGGTATTTGGGAAAAGATAACCAGCTCAGTTATTCTTTCTGATGATTTTTATTCAAAAAAGCTTAGTTTGAGCCAATAATTTTAGTTGACCAGAATCCAAACCGGAAACTTTCACACCTCTTGCGCATTCTCAATCACAATTGATTATACTCGAAAAATATCGTTTGCACGTTTCAACAGTTATTTGATACCTTTATTTCAGCCTGTTTTCGGGTGAAAAACTGCCGCCGAATAAGCTGTGCCTCAGGTCTCCTAGATGGATGTAGATTGCCTTTCAAACTACTACTGTGTGAGGATTGCTCATAAACGGAGTTATGTGCTATGGTAATCCACTGACGGATTATTGTACAATTAACTTGGGCTTAGCTGCCTAACGTACTGTTTCTTTCCGGAAGAGCTTGGCCCACTTCGAATGTCAAGCGGTGTTTTGCCTATGTTACTGTGGCAGGTACTTCTCTTCAATGAAGTTGTCTGGTGTAATCAGTTTCTGAAGCTCGTGAACGCTATTTGAGCTCAAGTGCTCTCCTCTTGAAATAGCGTATTCTACACAATTCAGTTTTCTGTGCATCGTAGACCATGTTTCTGAACCAGATTTGGACCTGGTTCTATTGTAGATGAGTCCAGTTCTACGACTAAGAACTAAAACTTGTCAAGTTGATACCTTATAACTCGAAGCCAAAGAAGCACTGACATGTGGAAGTTCGCACACACTTGAGCACATAAATGTTTCAAAAAATGAGCAACTTTGTTCGCTTCCTCCCGGATGGTCGATACACGGAGTTTCCCGTCAGCTGTAGGTTAGGGTCACCTCGGAGTTCTGAAAAGTTACCTTCAGTACAACCATGCCATTTTAGAGCTAGTTACGAAATATTCACAGTAGCTGAAATTTTACGTCTTTCGAATTTGACTGATCAGTTAAGGAACTGACTAGCGTGCGTTTGCATTCTGTTTTGTAAAACCACTCGCTACGCCAAAGCAAACGTCTTCCAGATCCTGACTGGGCCTAAGTGAATGTGTGGTTTGAACGTAGCTTTATCACGAGTTATATCATTTTACTGATCGACTGTGAAGACCGTATGTATAGCCTGGTAAACTATTTTTAATGATTGTGTATTTTCAACACCTCTCTAAACTGATCCTGTAAAGCTTGTCTTTCAATGAGATGTTACCTGTCAGTGCATCCATTTTCACCTGTTGCATGGTCAGAGTTGGTATTTGCGGTATTT
>QNGE01007681.1:0-21446 GCA_008508345.1 Paragonimus westermani | reverse complement strand
GCTCAGTCAATCTGGCGGCGATCGCAGTCGCACAAGACAACAATCCGGAGGTTGAACATCTTCGCCGATCCAGTTCCTTTAAGTTAGAAAGTGTTTGTATGAATTCCTTCGGATGAATGATTATTTTTGACACTTCACAAGGCATCCCGCGTCCGGTTATTCTGTTGGCCTTCTGCCGCGGAAGTTTCGATACTTTGCACAACATGTCTCACCATGGCATAAGTTCAAAAGTCAAAATGGTCACACAGCGCTTCGTCTGGTGTAATGTTTCTCGCAACGTCTGCACATGGGCGGAAGCCTGCATACACTGCCAGCGGTCTAATATTCATCGCCACACGCGTACCACAGTGGGGAGTTTTACGGCCTCGATGGGCGTTTCTATCATGTGTATGTCAACCTGGTACGAACATCCTGACATGCGTAGACAGGTTTACACGCTGGCCAGAAGCTATGCCACTTTCGAATTGCTCGTCGGAAACCGTCGCACGAGCATTCCTGGAACGTTGGGTCGCTCAATTTGGTTGCCCTGCTGTAGTGACCACCGTTCGCGGGTCACATTTTGACTCAGCCTTCACATCACTCCTCAACGCACTAGGCTGTAGCAGAATCTCCACGACAGCTTACCACCCGGCAGCCAACGGGTTGGTTTATCGTTTTCATCGACAGTTGAAAAGTTCACTATCCGCTAGCCACAACCCGCCATGGCACGAGGTTTTGCCACTAGTCTTGTTAGGTATCCGTAACACGCTGAAGGTAGACCTGCATACAACACCTCCCCAACTAATCTATGGGGGCTTCTTACGTTTATCCAGAGAGTTGGACGCTCCACGCTCAACGGGACCCATCAAATTCGCGGATTACGTCTAGCGGTTAGCCCAGCACATGAGACGACTCCGA
The DNA here is from genome assembly GCA_008508345.1 of Paragonimus westermani. NCBI lineage: Eukaryota > Metazoa > Platyhelminthes > Trematoda > Plagiorchiida > Troglotrematidae > Paragonimus > Paragonimus westermani. Next base: position 20,549 of record QNGE01007681.1, on the reverse strand, counting down.
CCACATCCGTCGAAAGAACAGACAGCGCCAACGTACGTACATTATCGTCTGTCAACTTGTTTTCATGCTTTGGTTCGTGCGTTTACTCCTCAACGACCCTTGCATTCGCCGTATACCGGACCGTTCCGCGTACTCGCACGCTATGCTAAGACTTTCGTGTTGGAACGCAATGGTAAACGCGAGGTGATCTCTATCGATAGACTGAAGCCAGCGTTTATAGAGGTACCCGATAAGGGAACTGGTTCGCAGGCAGCAACGTCCTCTTCGGTCGGTACATTACCTGGCGTTTGTACAGATTAGGTTTTAGTTGCGACTTCGCCTGCCTTGACGGAGCCAAGCTTCCCGAGCAGACGCAGTCAAGATTTGCGGAGGTCAGTGCGATTCGCAGATTGCGTGGACGTCCGCTGTATCTAATTTTTGTTTTCGTCGCACTTGATCACCATATTGATTTCAGATGGCTTGACCCACAACAAACTCTCTCAAAAAGAAAAAGAAAGCCTTACCTTGCCGGACGCGATGGAATCAGAAGGAACTCAGAGTTATCTGTCCATCATCTACATGAGACGCTGGAAGCGCGCGTTGCGAGAAGACGCTGGAAAGCTCGTAGTCCTGTGAGGATCGTCTACGATGGACGTGAACAAGGTTTCGGCCCTACCTGGCCGACCACAACGTGTCTGTTCCCAATTCTCCTGCTGCCTACGATTATCAACCTGTCCGACCGTGCCCCCCAACCACTTTCAGTTGTTTCCTCTCCCCTTCTACCGGACGTGGACGCGAGCTGTGTGGCAAGGGTAAATTGGACCATTCACGCTCGAGTCAGCGGTTCCGGATAACTGAAAAACTCCTACATCATCGATGTCAACACTTTGGCTGTCTTCTAGCGGTCGAGCTCTGTAGCGACCCCGCATGTCTGTTGTTAACTGCGTTAAAGTTGTGGTTAACATTTGTTCTCTTTCTTCTCCCCAACTTTTGTATGCGCTTAAATGTTTGTTCGAACGAGTATGGTTACCGGCAGGTCGCCCGCGCACTCGAACGTACGGATCCGCCGTCTGCTCTCTTGTCATTTCATCTTGCTATTCGCTTGCTCTCACGTCGATTTCACGTGTCGGCGATATACTCCTTGTCTACTCGTTGTGTTATTCGTTACTGCCCAACCATAACCCGTTTAACCTGTACACACTGTGATGTTATTGTGATCAATCAACCGTTGGTAAAGGATTCCGTGACACGGCAGCCCCAAATCGAATTATTTACTGAAGATTTGAAAAAGACGAACATGAACTCTAATGGGGGCTGCCTGTTAACTAGACAGATATTCCAGCACGCAATAAACCTCTGGCACTAGCGTTCCGTTGCGCAAAACGCATTGCGGTCAAACTGAAGCGGGTTGGGAATGAATCACTCAGCCACAGCATGTGCGCGTCAAGTTCTTTTTTGGAGGAATTCACGTTAAATCATGGTGCTAAGGTAAGCTTTGAGGGGCTCCAATACTGACATACTCGGTACGGCAGCATAGGATACAGCTGATATGAACCTCTGGTAATTTGAAACGAGGAGCATCACCGTACAGAGTTTCTGAGAAAACGCCCTACTGACCACTTGGCCAGACAGGAGAGAACTACCGAAACAGCAGGGAATCGGAGAAGTATGATGTGAGAGAAGCAAACAAAAAATGACAAAAACGAAAGGTAACAGAAGGTAGAAATTTGAAGGAGATAATAACTTATATCCCTGAAGAGGTGAATGCATCTTTTGCCAAAACTCCTACTCATTCGAGGTCACAACTTAAAAAGGACAACAAAAAAATTACGACGATAATAGGATGAACTTGTGTTTTGCCATTAACCAAGTTGTCTTCGGATATGACGGCTTGAAACTCGCATCACAGAGCGCAATATTCAGATATGCAGCCCGCCAACAGCGATCCGTCCTCATACACGATCACGAAAAGAGAAAAGAAACATGCAGCGACACCCAAGGCCTCAGTGTCTGCAAAGTTGTGAGCTGTTCAACTACTGATCAAACGGACACGTTGGCATGGCCAATTATTCTTTACTGTCCGTCGTGTGGGCACTTTATCGTTATCTTTCTTAATTCCGGACGATCCAAGCATGCAGCGTGGCCACTTTCAGCTACCTATCTTGCGGCACTGAACAAGCCTATTCTCCTTACTCTCTCAAGAGCTTTTAGGTTTAGTCAGCTCGTTGCGATAGGGAAAATATGCACCAAAGACGAAGTTCAAATAAAAGCATCCTATCAACGCAGCAGCCATTTTCGGCCGACTCACTCCCGAATTGTGACAATCCATGTCCCGAATTAAACAATGTCACTATTCCCTATTTTATTACCCTGTAACCGTGATCGGAAACACAGGATTACTTTCTCCTCTATCCCTCTCTCAAACAGTGAACGAGTGTGTAACTTATACCAGCTTTCTGGGGGAGAGTCACACATCGAATATAATAAATACTAATGGGGATAGTCGCATTTCATTGTACATTCCTGCTGATTTTGGTTTCCTCCCTACCTTCGCTTTAGTCGTGCTTTAGTGCTCGTCGCACTAAGTCGCGTTTTCCTCAGGTACGCAATTATCAGACGCGAAAAGCAAAAGGCCGTTGGAGAGAGAGACCAGATATTTATTCGACGAAATGTGCCGGTGGTCTCTGATAGCGCTATAAAAGGCACCGACAGGCAAAATAGCTAGGGAAGCTAGAGACCGGCCGTCGACGAGCGAGTAAACCGGAAGAATGTGGCAGAATGTCCTTCGGGTTCGCACCAAGGTTACATGACATGTAGACAGACAATCGGACAACATGCATCATGCGAACTTTCTTAATAGCCTAGGTACAATATGCAGCTATGAGTTTTTGAACTATTTTACACAAAACACCGCAGGCAGGCCAGTGAAATCTCCAGGTCGCTTCAGTGCTATTAATCTGACACATAAGCCCCGGAGCTCAACATTCAGCTCACTCCAAGCCTCGATAGCTTAACGTGGTTTCTCTGTATACTGTGTTTTCCACAGTCGATAACAATACACAGGGGCGATGCGCTGAATCTTGGTTTTCCGTAGACGCTTTGATACTGAGAACTAGACTGGGCGAGTTTCCGTTGGACAGTTCCAACAGACGTACTTGTCGGTATTCAGAAGTTCATACTTGCTCCGAACCTGAACTGATCTGGTGATTGCTAGCCAACGGATATGATATAAATTGCTACCTGATTTTTCGTGAGTAGCATCCTGAATTTGAAGTTAACTTAGAACGCGTTCTCGGGTTTGATGGATGACCGCAGTCNCTCTCTGTTTAGTTTCCGAGAGATAAGAGTTTCCTTTCCTTATTAGCCAATCAAGTGGCTAACCAGCATTGGCCGGCTGGACAGAAAGGCCCCACTGGCACACCTCCCGGTCTTATTCCTTCGGGTTTACACTGGATATGTGGTGTGTTGGTGGAACTGCAATTGGTGCAGCGCAAGCCAGTTACAGTGATATATAAGCGCAGGCGTCCTTTGGCTTCGGTCACTGTGACAGGCTAATCCGAATCGGATGCCGCCAACCGTGATATCAAAAACGTGATCCATCTCAAATAGGCATTCGGACTGGTCAATGTAGAGCACATTGGGTTTCTGTGCAATCTATAATTATTTGTGCTTGCACGACTGGAATTTTTACAAGAATATTTTCCGAATGGTAAGATTTTGTTCCGTTCAGTTCGTATGAAACAATCTGATCGGCAGATGTAGGCAGTCGAGGGGCGTACCTTTGGAAGAGGAGAGCTTTCTCGTGGGGGAAATGATCGATCTCTCCTCCTGTATTGCAAGTCCAAGGAGGAGTTTAATGAGATTGTTAGCAGTGTTAGAAATCGCAACAGGCAGCTTGGTGAGTATGTGTGAATTCGCCTGTTGTTCATGGAAGAACACTGGTCCACGTATGCGGGACGTGGTATTGTGCAGTACGGGGGTGGATCGAATAACAGAGTGGAGGTGGCTAATAATATACCCAGGTTAATCTGTCACCGAGATCTACGTAATTTGGTTGCGTGTGGAGAATATCAGGTCGAAATGGGTATTTGAGAGTGAAATTCAGACAGATGGTTGCGATTCCTTTAGTAACGAGCCAATGTTCTGCTTGCGAAGTGGGCGGCATCTGTGCATTTGAACGGCTTACTCCGTATGCACTAAAGCTATCTGGGGCAATTGGAGAAAGACTGTTCGTGTGTCAAACATGCAGCCTGTGGAAGTGACTATTCTCGACAGGCACGTCGTTGGCGTTGAGAGTCATGAGCCCTCTATTTGTTCGCTTTTTAATAATCGGGAACTATCATGCAGACCCCTTGTGTGGTGTTGCAACAATGGCCCAATCAAGGCATGTGATCTATTGCGAAATAGTGGATAGCTATTACTGGACTACTCCCGAAGCATCACAGTGGACGCTGCATGTTCTGGATGTTTTATCAAGGAGAAGGTGAAAAGCAAGGCAACCAAATTGATGGGGGCCGAAAATCTAACTTCGAACATTTGTGAGGTTGTCAACGGCCTGCCCAGTGAGAGTTATGAATGGAAAGTGAAGCAGCTAAAATCGTGCCCATGAGCCATTGAGCCTTTGGCTTATGTTTTGTATATGTTGTGTCCTTTTCCAAGGCTGCTGTTAAAACCCCCGGTCCGGGAGAACACTGTCCCCCGGTGCTTTCACCCTACCTCAAATGCGGTTAACAAGCGTTACGGGCATTCAGAATGAAAAACGGTTGGCTCGCATGTTATATGAGTTGTGTATAGTAAGTTCTCCCAGAGTTGAGGATGGACGGTTCCACCCGTCGACCGCGTACGGTTGCTGGTGCAGTGACGCGTTATTCTACGAGCATACAGTAGGATTATTTTTCATATGTATATCACTGTTGTTTTCTAAATCAGAAAGAGGGGGGTTGAACGGAAACTGAGCGCTAAACCGGAGAGCGCAGCCAAATGGAAAAAGGAGAGGTTTGGTAGTAATGGTATAAACGTAGAAAGAGAAACCTTAAACTTCGAATCGCCTGTCATTCAAGCCGCCAGAATACCGTAGGTGCACAGCACTGCTAACTTTGCAACCGAGAGCAGTTCATCTCCCAGCGGTGGCAAAGTCGGAAGAGAAGGTTACTGGGAGTGAGGTTATTGGTGGTGCACACCAATGCATGTTGCGTCAGTGGTGAATGGGCGGAAATAGGTGCCGGGTCATAGAGATCAAGCGTAGTGGCGTTAACTGAGTCGTGAAACCTGTGACGACCAGAATAATTATCGTTTCGATAGTCACATTCAGTTTTACGATTTTGGTCATTTTGGTTCGCTTTCTTAATTTTGTTCTTTAGTGGGATCTTTAGTGGGATCAGCTTCCATGTCCACAAAATCCTGAACTCCCTGTGATGGGAGAGCTACCTCACCGGTGCCACTGCGCCGATTCACATTACCTTGTGAATGTAAATTTGTTGCCGGCCAATAGCATCAAATTTATTTTGCTGGCGCGGGTATCGCAGTTTCAGTCGTAGCTGTATAATGAATTCGCGCCATCTATACTACTTCTGTAGGTCACACGTGTAGCAACCGTTTTTGTTTATTGCTAACTGTGTTAAATCTACGGTCAACATTTTGTTTATTGCTAACTGTGTTTATTGCTAACTGTGTTAAATCTTCGGTCAACATTTTTGTTTATTGCTAACTGTGTTAAATCTACGGTCAACATTTGTAAGAACGAGTATGGCTGCCCACAAATTGCCCGCGCATTTTGGTTTCTGTACCTACGTTCTTTTTATTCACGCTATCTATTCTTGATCTCCTTCTTGTTACTGATGACGCAACCCGCTGCGCGCTTTGCTAGCTCAACCTATTTCTCTGTATGCTCTATTTTCTAGTGCCGATGCTATTACAGGGTCTCGACGCGCTTAATTTTTGAGTGATTTGTTGCGAATGCCGAATGGATTTTTGGATTTTGGAGAAGTAGAACTCCAGTTACGGAATAGGACTATTTGGCTAGTGGTTCGTAGTCTTCAGATATTGAATTCTTAAGCTCAGAATTCACTGAGGGCGAAGTTATTCGCTGATGGAGTTGTAAGTGTCTGGATCAGATTGTCTACGGAAACATCGGAGGCTAGCACGGCGTGTAAATTTAAACTGGGACCGAACCAACCTTAGCGGGCTGCATATCCGGATACTGCACGAAGTAATTCTAGAGTGTTTGGTTGAGCATCGGTCTTGGTCACAATTACTACCACGTATTAAGAGAGAGACTTGCTGAAAATGTATAAACCTGGTGGACATGATCCGAAATTGTTCCGAAATAGTTCAAAAAACCCTTCAATTGGGGCCTCAGTTCTCGCTTTATAGACTGCGGTCATCCATCAAACCCGAGAACGCGTTCTAAGTTAACTTCAAATTCAGGATGCTACTCACGAAAAATCAGGTAGCAATTTATATCATATCCGTTGGCTAGCAATCACCAGATCAGTTCAGGTTCGGAGCAAGTATGAACTTCTGAATACCGACAAGTACGTCTGTTGGAACTGTCCAACGGAAACTCGCCCAGTCTAGTTCTCAGTATCAAAGCGTCTACGGAAAACCAAGATTCAGCGCATCGCCCCTGTGTATTGTTATCGACTGTGGAAAACACAGTATACAGAGAAACCACGTTAAGCTATCGAGGCTTGGAGTGAGCTGAATGTTGAGCTCCGGGGCTTATGTGTCAGATTAATAGCACTGAAGCGACCTGGAGATTTCACTGGCCTGCCTGCGGTGTTTTGTGTAAAATAGTTCAAAAACTCATAGCTGCATATTGTACCTAGGCTATTAAGAAAGTTCGCATGATGCATGTTGTCCGATTGTCTGTCTACATGTCATGTAACCTTGGTGCGAACCCGAAGGACATTCTGCCACATTCTTCCGGTTTACTCGCTCGTCGACGGCCGGTCTCTAGCTTCCCTAGCTATTTTGCCTGTCGGTGCCTTTTATAGCGCTATCAGAGACCACCGGCACATTTCGTCGAATAAATATCTGGTCTCTCTCTCCAACGGCCTTTTGCTTTTCGCGTCTGATAATTGCGTACCTGAGGAAAACGCGACTTAGTGCGACGAGCACTAAAGCACGACTAAAGCGAAGGTAGGGAGGAAACCAAAATCAGCAGGAATGTACAATGAAATGCGACTATCCCCATTAGTATTTATTATATTCGATGTGTGACTCTCCCCCAGAAAGCTGGTATAAGTTACACACTCGTTCACTGTTTGAGAGAGGGATAGAGGAGAAAGTAATCCTGTGTTTCCGATCACGGTTACAGGGTAATAAAATAGGGAATAGTGACATTGTTTAATTCGGGACATGGATTGTCACAATTCGGGAGTGAGTCGGCCGAAAATGGCTGCTGCGTTGATAGGATGCTTTTATTTGAACTTCGTCTTTGGTGCATATTTTCCCTATCGCAACGAGCTGACTAAACCTAAAAGCTCTTGAGAGAGTAAGGAGAATAGGCTTGTTCAGTGCCGCAAGATAGGTAGCTGAAAGTGGCCACGCTGCATGCTTGGATCGTCCGGAATTAAGAAAGATAACGATAAAGTGCCCACACGACGGACAGTAAAGAATAATTGGCCATGCCAACGTGTCCGTTTGATCAGTAGTTGAACAGCTCACAACTTTGCAGACACTGAGGCCTTGGGTGTCGCTGCATGTTTCTTTTCTCTTTTCGTGATCGTGTATGAGGACGGATCGCTGTTGGCGGGCTGCATATCTGAATATTGCGCTCTGTGATGCGAGTTTCAAGCCGTCATATCCGAAGACAACTTGGTTAATGGCAAAACACAAGTTCATCCTATTATCGTCGTAATTTTTTTGTTGTCCTTTTTAAGTTGTGACCTCGAATGAGTAGGAGTTTTGGCAAAAGATGCATTCACCTCTTCAGGGATATAAGTTATTATCTCCTTCAAATTTCTACCTTCTGTTACCTTTCGTTTTTGTCATTTTTTGTTTGCTTCTCTCACATCATACTTCTCCGATTCCCTGCTGTTTCGGTAGTTCTCTCCTGTCTGGCCAAGTGGTCAGTAGGGCGTTTTCTCAGAAACTCTGTACGGTGATGCTCCTCGTTTCAAATTACCAGAGGTTCATATCAGCTGTATCCTATGCTGCCGTACCGAGTATGTCAGTATTGGAGCCCCTCAAAGCTTACCTTAGCACCATGATTTAACGTGAATTCCTCCAAAAAAGAACTTGACGCGCACATGCTGTGGCTGAGTGATTCATTCCCAACCCGCTTCAGTTTGACCGCAATGCGTTTTGCGCAACGGAACGCTAGTGCCAGAGGTTTATTGCGTGCTGGAATATCTGTCTAGTTAACAGGCAGCCCCCATTAGAGTTCATGTTCGTCTTTTTCAAATCTTCAGTAAATAATTCGATTTGGGGCTGCCGTGTCACGGAATCCTTTACCAACGGTTGATTGATCACAATAACATCACAGTGTGTACAGGTTAAACGGGTTATGGTTGGGCAGTAACGAATAACACAACGAGTAGACAAGGAGTATATCGCCGACACGTGAAATCGACGTGAGAGCAAGTGAATAGCAAGATGAAATGACAAGAGAGCAGACGGCGGATCCGTACGTTCGAGTGCGCGGGCGACCTGCCGGTAACCATACTCGTTCGAACAAACATTTAAGCGCATACAAAAGTTGGGGAGAAGAAAGAGAACAAATGTTAACCACAACTTTAACGCAGTTAACAACAGACATGCGGGGTCGCTACAGAGCTCGACCGCTAGAAGACAGCCAAAGTGTTGACATCGATGATGTAGGAGTTTTTCAGTTATCCGGAACCGCTGACTCGAGCGTGAATGGTCCAATTTACCCTTGCCACACAGCTCGCGTCCACGTCCGGTAGAAGGGGAGAGGAAACAACTGAAAGTGGTTGGGGGGCACGGTCGGACAGGTTGATAATCGTAGGCAGCAGGAGAATTGGGAACAGACACGTTGTGGTCGGCCAGGTAGGGCCGAAACCTTGTTCACGTCCATCGTAGACGATCCTCACAGGACTACGAGCTTTCCAGCGTCTTCTCGCAACGCGCGCTTCCAGCGTCTCATGTAGATGATGGACAGATAACTCTGAGTTCCTTCTGATTCCATCGCGTCCGGCAAGGTAAGGCTTTCTTTTTCTTTTTGAGAGAGTTTGTTGTGGGTCAAGCCATCTGAAATCAATATGGTGATCAAGTGCGACGAAAACAAAAATTAGATACAGCGGACGTCCACGCAATCTGCGAATCGCACTGACCTCCGCAAATCTTGACTGCGTCTGCTCGGGAAGCTTGGCTCCGTCAAGGCAGGCGAAGTCGCAACTAAAACCTAATCTGTACAAACGCCAGGTAATGTACCGACCGAAGAGGACGTTGCTGCCTGCGAACCAGTTCCCTTATCGGGTACCTCTATAAACGCTGGCTTCAGTCTATCGATAGAGATCACCTCGCGTTTACCATTGCGTTCCAACACGAAAGTCTTAGCATAGCGTGCGAGTACGCGGAACGGTCCGGTATACGGCGAATGCAAGGGTCGTTGAGGAGTAAACGCACGAACCAAAGCATGAAAACAAGTTGACAGACGATAATGTACGTACGTTGGCGCTGTCTGTTCTTTCGACGGATGTGGTCGGAGTCGTCTCATGTGCTGGGCTAACCGCTAGACGTAATCCGCGAATTTGATGGGTCCCGTTGAGCGTGGAGCGTCCAACTCTCTGGATAAACGTAAGAAGCCCCCATAGATTAGTTGGGGAGGTGTTGTATGCAGGTCTACCTTCAGCGTGTTACGGATACCTAACAAGACTAGTGGCAAAACCTCGTGCCATGGCGGGTTGTGGCTAGCGGATAGTGAACTTTTCAACTGTCGATGAAAACGATAAACCAACCCGTTGGCTGCCGGGTGGTAAGCTGTCGTGGAGATTCTGCTACAGCCTAGTGCGTTGAGGAGTGATGTGAAGGCTGAGTCAAAATGTGACCCGCGAACGGTGGTCACTACAGCAGGGCAACCAAATTGAGCGACCCAACGTTCCAGGAATGCTCGTGCGACGGTTTCCGACGAGCAATTCGAAAGTGGCATAGCTTCTGGCCAGCGTGTAAACCTGTCTACGCATGTCAGGATGTTCGTACCAGGTTGACATACACATGATAGAAACGCCCATCGAGGCCGTAAAACTCCCCACTGTGGTACGCGTGTGGCGATGAATATTAGACCGCTGGCAGTGTATGCAGGCTTCCGCCCATGTGCAGACGTTGCGAGAAACATTACACCAGACGAAGCGCTGTGTGACCATTTTGACTTTTGAACTTATGCCATGGTGAGACATGTTGTGCAAAGTATCGAAACTTCCGCGGCAGAAGGCCAACAGAATAACCGGACGCGGGATGCCTTGTGAAGTGTCAAAAATAATCATTCATCCGAAGGAATTCATACAAACACTTTCTAACTTAAAGGAACTGGATCGGCGAAGATGTTCAACCTCCGGATTGTTGTCTTGTGCGACTGCGATCGCCGCCAGATTGACTGAGCTTTCCGTCGTGCTCAGTGTAGCATTAATGCGCGCGGGGGCATCGGCGACTGGGTGCGCAATATGTGAAATATGACAAATATCGTTGGTGAACTGAGCGATATAATCCGGGAGTATGGTCTCTCTGGGGGAATACCTGTCCGTTGTTGAGCGTAACGCGTACGTTAACGGCTTATGGTCTGTGAAGACGATAAAATCCCTGCATTCAGCGACATATCGAAAATGGCGGATGCCGAGACATACCGCCAACAGCTCCTTCCCGAAAGCACTATACCGCGACTCAGTTGGTTGTAACCGTTCAGAGAAAAAGGCCGGTGTGCGCCATTGGGCACCGAGTTGCTGCTGCAGAACCACCCCTACAGCCACGTCTGATGCATCCACCCTTGTGCCAAGGGAGCAGACGGATGGTGATGCGTCAGCGATGCTATGTTGGCGATAACCCTTTTTAAATTAATGAAGGCCGCTTTTGCGGCCGTTGGAAATAAGAATGAGCGCGCCTTACCTCTGAGTAGGTCGGTGAGCGGTTGCATTTGACGGGCACATTTAGGAATGAAACGATGGTGAAAATTCACTAAACCATCGAAATGGCGAAGTTGCTTGAACGATGTGGGATCCGGGTAGTCCACTAATGATTGTGCTTTGACGGTGAGAGGTTCGGTCCCGCTTGTGGATATACTGTGACCTAGGAGGGCTACGCGAGGCGCCCCGAACGAGTATTTAGCTAGGTGTATGGTCACCCCATGGTGCGACAGACGGGTGGATAATGAACGCAAGTGCACGCACTGTTCCTCCTGCTACGTGCCAGCCACCAAGATAGCATCTGAGTACGGATACACCGTCAAGTCTACGACGCACGTGGTAAATAAAAAGTTGGAAAGTCTGAGCGGCGTTGCTCAAGCCAAACGGCATGTGTAAGAATCCGAGAAGTCCGAACGGTGTTATGACTGCTGTCTTTGGGACGTCTTCGGGGGCTACTGGAATCTGGTCATAAGCACGCTCCAGGTGGATATTTGTGAATAGCTGTTTCCCCGATAGGTTTGCCGTCAACTTTTGAATGTGAGGAATTGGATACTTATCACGAATGGTTGCGTTGTTCAACGCTCGATAGTCGCCACATGGGTACCAGTCGTTATCAGTCTTTTTAGGGACCATGTGCAATGACAAAGCCCACGGACTATTGGACGGAAGGATAATGCCGAGTTGGGGCATATACTCCAATTCGGCCCGGGCAATTTTGAGCTGATCGAGGGCTAAGCGGCGTGAACGACATCAAACTGGCGGCCCATGTGTGACACTGTGATGTGCGACGTCACAGCAGGGCGGATTAGTTCAGGAAATTCGGATAAAAAATTCCCGTAAGACTCGCGAACTACGGGATTGGCTAGGATAGAGCTGATCACGGCCGCGTGCGGGGGCTTGCTCCGAACATTTGTCGGGGTTTCGACCAGACGCGATCGACGTGCGTCGACCAGTGAATCGAAATTTCGAAGGAAGTCGATGCCAACGGCAAGGAAAGATATACCATCCACGAGAAAAACCCAATGAAAATTGCGTCTGAGACCGAAGTTTAAATTTAACAGCCGGAGGCCGAAAGTTCTCATGAGCATACTGTTTGCTGCTCGGACAGTAGTCCCAGATTCTGATCGTGCATCCGTTACTGAATGCGGGATAACACTAACCTCCACTCCTGTGTCGATTAAAAAATTGCATTTTGGAGGTTAATTCTCTCAGAAAGGAAAGGTGACTGCTGTTTGACTGGCCTGTGGCTGTCGTCGCTAGAGCACGCCGGCCTGCTAGTTTAAACGTTTGTTAGCACGGCGGCTACATGGTGACCGGTATCGTCTAGCGTTTTCACCCTACGTCTCATGATACCAACAAACACTGTCAGTTTTAGTCCGGACGGTGATCGCGCGTCGAATGCTGGCGCGAAGATCCACCGGTTCACGCCGCAACTGAACTATCTCAGCGCTTGTTTCTGAAGGGTCGCGTTTACGACATTCCAATGTTTTGCGCAGGTTTGTTATTTCGGCGTCCTTCATGGCCAACAAATGATCCACCGGACTGTTGGAGTTAATTATCTGCCCAACTACTGCTGGCTGCCCCGTGCCTCGGAAACCTTCATGTATTGCGTCTGCCAAAACCGCTAGGTCACTTAACGGACGTGAGGGTAACACGCAGAGTAGCCCTTGTGTGTACTGAGGCAACCTTTGTACCCACAACTCTTGTATTTCCCGAAGAAGAACCGACGACTTCTTTTCACATAACTGTAACTGTTGGAACAGTCGTTCCAAACGCATTCTACCGGATGACTGTGTTCCTTTAAAATCATTTGCTTCGTAGGCTCATAACGATCGGCTGCCGACCCTAGCAAGATATCATTAACCAGGTTCGTCATATCTCGGGGAAGACGCGGTATAAACTGTGAGAACTTGTCCGAGTAATTTGTCGTGCGTCGGTCGCCGAACTCTATTTCCAACACAGCGAACCACAACTCTCGATCGAGAGTCCCCAAAACAGAAACATTTAGCGTGATAAGCGACACGGAAGACGAGAATCCAGACTTAACTCCCTTAGTGTTTATAATGACCGAGCGAATGGAGACGGATATATAAACTTGTGTATATGCACTATATGTACACTATACGCACACAAAAAGCAATATGAAAGAAAAGAAACTGACCTCAGGTATACACCGATATGTATCTTGAACGGGCTCACCAATTTGTAGAGTTCAAAGGGGCTATGGCCGGCCAGTAACGAATAACACAACGAGTAGACAAGGAGTATATCGCCGACACGTGAAATCGACGTGAGAGCAAGCGAATAGCAAGATGAAATGACAAGAGAGCAGACGGCGGATCCGTACGTTCGAGTGCGCGGGCGACCTGCCGGTAACCATACTCGTTCGAACAAACATTTAAGCGCATACAAAAGTTGGGGAGAAGAAAGAGCACAAATGTTAATCGTAAATTTAACGCAGTTAGCAATAAACAACTGGGGTTGCTACAGATGTGAGGACGATGAGGACTCGTTCCAACCACCGAGCAATTTAAACATTAAACATTATTTGGATATGCGTCTTATGAAAATTCGTTCCTCACAGAACGATAAGTTCGGATAATATCCATCCTAGATCCCTCAAATAAGCGGCTGCTAATTTGGTGGAACCACTTTACCGGCTGTCTAGACAGAAACTCAGGAGTAGAAGGCTATCTGGTGTATTGTATGAACCCAGCCAGCACATTGGACTATCACGAGACGGTCAACCGTTCTGTGAGTGTCCTGCCGGACGGTCGTAAAATCCCATGCTTGAACGCCTAACCACTTGTTTACATGTTAAAGAATTATGGAATTTTAAATGCTACGCATAATGCAGGAAAATGGCAAACATTAATTTTCCCCAGATATCTGTTTGTTTCCGTCAAAATTGGTTAGTCCATTGTCCACCAATTTCAAAAGCGCGCCAGGGCAGGGTTCTCGCGATCTAACGTTTATCGCATCGCAAGGATGTACAAGATGGAAAACATTCATGAGCCGGAAAGAAGGGCCGCTGATGAAGACGCGGGTGAGTTTCAAGTACTATTATCACAAACTGGTTAAGATTTGACAGGAACAGGAGGCAGTAGTAGAATCAAGGGCTCGAACACACAGGCGGAGGTGGAGATGGTGATCACTGCCCCGGAAACTAATGAGGAAAAATTGCTGTCACATGAATTAACCGTTAACTCCATTGAGTTAGTCTCCGTTGCATCTCCGCTGGATGTGCCGCCGTGTGAACCAAATAATACTGTTTTGGCCGCTATGATTTCCATTTAGCACAAGTCTCTGATGTAACGGATAACCTTCTGGAAGGAAGATTTTTGAGGGCAATCACCAGAAGGATCGCGCATCCGTGGATTTGAACATCTTCAACTGTAGTAATCCATCATCCACCACCTTTTGGAAAACCACTGCGGACATTCAGTGCAAGTGTCTAGGTTTACAACTGAAGGACTACTTAATTGTTTGCCTCATTCTGCACACAATAAAATCTCGACATACTGTCCACTTTTTGATAACCTTACATGCATACACTTGCAACGACCGTTATTTTCATATGTACCCTGTTATTGAGTTCGAGGAAGGATCAGTCGCTACTGCCTGCCAGTCATGGTTCACCTCGCATGATAAAGTGCGTTGGCCACGACTGGGGTGAAAGCACATATGTCGATTGCTATCAGAGCATCTGCCGGCACCACCATTGGCAAAGGAGTACACCATGAAAGTCCTAAGGAGCACGGGCAACTTTTACTCATAATCACTTCTTTCTAGACGATCTTATAACTTTTCAAGTTGACCATCACTCACATTGGATCGCAGCCTTAGCATTCAGATAGACTTTCCAACCAGCCGCTTTAGAAAAAAAAGCACTAGACTCGAGTTTCGCTCTTATTAGAGCTCGTCAGTAGTGCATATCCTTGCCAGGGCCGGGATTTGAACTCCGGCCATTCCAATCATGAGGCAACCGTGTTAACCACTGCGCCATTAACCTCACATCAGGCACGACCGAATTATCGAATGTTAACGCTCAACCACTCCCGCCAGTCTGGTGCTTCTTTTCTTAAGAGGCTGGCCGGAAAGTCTATCTGAATGCGAAGGCTGCGATCAAATGTGAGTGATGGTCAACTTGAAAATAAACCAAATCCCCGACTACTCATCAGTGATCTTATAACTGCTATGCGTCTGGAAAGCATCCTGGAGGGACTGTCCAAGTTGTCATTCTCTAACACCACAGTTAACATTGAAGACAATGGAAAGCGAGTCATGTAAGTGCTACACGTTTTCTGGTCACCTTGTCCGGTGAGCGAATTTTTAGGTCGGACTTTGGTGAAGAGCCCTGTGAAATCTCACGTGTGTGACATCCCTGCACTTCTTGTGACCATAAAAGACAAGATTGACTCATTGCATGGTAAGCCTTTCGGATGTTAAATACCTGACCAGAAAAATAACTTCCAGAAGATCGTTCATTCAAACGTGCGCATGCGAGAAGAGATTCATTCCATGAAGGTGGAACTGAACGATCTACGGTTTTTGCTAGCCGAAGGTCCTCCCAAAATTTCTGACGACCTTCTAATTACATTTCCAATGAACTGTTCAGCATGTTCAAATTATGAACAAACAATTGAATGACCGTGGTTTGTACCTACAAATGGAAATCTTTAGCAAATCCTGTTTAACACTAATAAGACTGACTGCGCTAGCTGAATCGGCGGAAGAACGATGGGAAACTGCGCACGCAACATAATGGATACACTAATAACGGACGAGATGGCGAACAACATCAGCAAGTTCTCCCTTGCGCCAACGCCCCGGTCGCAGACGAATGTGGGTAAGGTTGTTTATACGCTAACAGCTACAATCCATAAGATGCCATCATGCGACGGAAATTTCCTGGTTCGTCACACAAGGCCGTTGAAGAGAAGCAACAAAGGTGGAAGATATGCCCAGCTGCCTAAGAGCAAATCACACCGCCCTATGGATCAACCGAACGAGGACATGGACTACCCCTGATCGTCCGATTGTATGTACTGCCGTATGAACATGTATCATATTATTCTCACAGTCACTGCGGTATTTTTGTGGGCGTCAGATGCCTTTCGCTTATATCGCGATAGCTGGAGGGTAGAGATAATGGTTGAAGCGCTGAGTTACCTGTCGGAAGCGTAATCGTTGAATGACGTGTGGAACTGATAAGAAAACAGTACACCATGTGTTACGCAAAAAGTTTCCACGACCGTCCTATGAGTAACCTAAAAATGTTCAGTTAGGACGCCAATAGGACAATCACGGGACGCTCATGAGACACTCATAGAACGGTCGTGCTGGCTGGGAAGCCACAATCAATCTTACCCTCGGGGTGGGCAAACGGCACTTCCTTAAAAGATATCGGTCAGTCAGCCACACTAGAATCCATCGATGTTACTGATGCTCTGATTAAAGCACGCCATCCTCAAACACTGCTTACAGAATGATCTTCCTCCGCCGGAAGCCGGTTTCCTTCCATACCCGGGAAAAATAATTTGAAAGGCTTATGTAACATGCAGGCCAGCCGACTTTACTTTGAATGCTCGAGACTTCGCGGACCAACCTCCGGGCAACGTGGACGCACAAGGGGACAGCGTTCTTCCGAAGTAGGGGATCGAACAACAGTTCTGAAAAGAGAAACAATACAAACAAGCACGACCCGAAGACTAAGTAAGCCATGCACAAGACTTACACAAACGCAAACCAAAGCGGCACTGACAACACAGCAGCATGCCCCGTTACACAACTCAAATTCAATTCGTGCGTGCTCGCGGGTTTCGGTCGTGCGTTACATTTAATAATACGCTGAGTAACCTTGAAGTCGGAATTTCTCATTGGCTGCTGAAGTAGTGCTGAAGTAGTAGTAGTAGGGGAGCTGGTTTCTTGCGCTCCTGCAGCCGTGATCGGCGAATCTAAAAGGTAATGTCAAAAATTCCACTAATATATCACCGTTTGGCCGCTACCGTCCGAAGTGTACAGTGTGCACATTTATACACGACACTTCCGTACGGGCAGCCTTGCGGCAAATCCGTTCCCCTGTTTCTTGGCACTTGCTGCCGTTTGCGAACTATTGATGAAGAAATTGCTACAGGTTTCCCGTTGAAGTGTGCTGGAAGTTTTGTTTCTAGAGAACCTGTTAGACGGATGGTACAAAGTGTTGTTTACAAGAACCCAAGGTATCAGTGCGACTGTGGCCGTCGTGCTCAGGACTATAATTGCACCAGCCTGACCAATGGTGGCGGCCGTGGAATCACCCGAAGTGTATAGCCATTATCGAGTAGAAAGTGAGGGTTCTAACTACTGTCCTGGGGTCATCGGTAGCATGTTTTTCGTCTATGCACCCTGCTGTATGTAGCAGATAGGGTGACCTGGTTTATACTGCGAGACGGCCATTGGAGTATAGAATTATTTAAGTGAGTATACACGGTTGTATGTAGGCTGGGCTATTGCCAAAACACCTAGACCTAGACAGGCGATTAGGATTCTCAACCCCAACCAAAGCCTTTGATTCAAAAACTTGTACCGCAAGGCATCGGGTAATCATCATCATCATAGACAGCAATACATCAGTGGTTCACACCAATGCTTAACTGCCACACAACCATGAAGAAAAAGCAAACCCTATATAGAAGGAGAATAGGAAAAAGAAGGGGACGGGAAGGGACCTAACTACTGAAAATGACTACGTCCATATTCAAACATTCAACATGAGGGTGCCTACACCTTGCATCAGGTGGGTGGTAATGTACCGCAATTGGTACTTTTTCTGAAAATGATGTCAACCCCCAACCCGGAGGACTGTGGTTTGCCAGATCTCTACTTATTGGCTTGTCTGGCATGAGTGACTGTTGGTGTGATGATCACACCACCCAGTTTAGCCCAATAGGTCGTCGGATTACGCAAGTTGTCTAGGTCCAGTGTCGTTATGACGGGGAAAGGTATCGACTTCAGTGACTCCGATCTGAGACGTTTACTCAAGACTCTGACTCAGGTGGAAGTGAGAGGCTTACCTAGGTCAAGAACGCAGTGAATGAGACGTGGATAGCTGATTTTGGTTACTGTTGTGCACACTAGATGTATGTGAAGTTACATAAGGCTTTTGAATGATACTAGCTTTTCCTCAACCTTGTTTGGTAATACTCAGGCGGCTGCAGTCATCCTTTCAGTGATCGGAGCGCCCTTCTTTCAGAAGACAATGCTGAAACTATTAAAAAGTTGTTTTGTGGCTATAAGATCGTTCGTCATCACTCTTACACGAGCTCTCTTGTTCATTATCGCGAGTAATGCGCTTTTGACTGTATACTGTTAAACACCTTTGGGTGGTGTCGCCTCTTCAGCCTGTACTGTTGTTGATGAGATGTCAACGAGAAAGACAATGACACGTCCGGTCTCCTAACCTGCGTCATCTGTAGTGTCTAAATGTCATGTTACCGTTGAAAGGAAGAGTTATAACGCTTGTGCATTCTGATTTACTCTTTTGTTTGGACACGTGTGTTCTCTGTCTCCGCCATTTAGGCATCGTCAGTCGGTATGATCACATGAGTGGCGCGGTAGTTCACCAGTACCTGTTTCTGAACCCTCGGAATATACTGTCAGTTGGTCACTTACTCATGCTGCGCAGTCTGAAATGATTGGACCACGTATTCCGATTATCAACGGAGTGTCTACTGCACTGGGTGTTACATATGGAGGCCATCAGCAGTTTGGTGAAAGTTCGTATCGGTCAGTGCGATAGATCATCAAATAAACAATCGGTTATTGGGAAGTCACAAATAGAAGTAGAGACTTGACGAACAGGTTTTAACTAGCATGTAACTGAACCATACAGCTAGAATGCAAATAAGAGCTGATTTATTATACGTCGGAATATTGAAGTAATAAGCAGTTGTAATTGCACATAACGTAGATACGAACTATCGGAACTCTATCTATTCCGTCGAACAAAGTGAATTGGTGGCGTCTACTCCGTTGGAGACCACATGCTCATTGAAGTCGTTTACAAACGCTGTCCTAGACGACCGCATGGCGTGCCTTCATTCACATTTCCATTTCTTTTGTTTAGCCTATTTATTGAATCCATTATTCAGAGATCTTTCGCCACTTTTTTCTTTTGAGATACTTCGGGTAAGCGCTTCATTAAACAGTGTCTCATACCAGGCCAGGCTGATGGCCGTCATGAAGAATGTTGTAAACGACAGCCATTGCCAGCTGAAATCATTCTTCTGTCACTTCTCTCATTTCTCTCTTCTTCTGTCACTTGCAGCTCGGTTGTTTTTTGTAAGGTGTAAGCACCTTGATGTTGAATGTTTGAATATAGACGTAGTTATTTTCACTAGTTAGGTCCCTTCCCGTCTTCTTTTTTCTTTCTCTCTCTTCCTATACAGGGTTTGCATTTTCTTCATGGTTGTGTGGCAGTTAAGCATTAGTGTGAACCACTGATTTATTGCTGTCTGTGATGATGATGATCTTAGTTCCTTTTAGACATCCTGAAGCTATCTAGGTGACAACCCTATGTACTACTGTGAACTTGAATAAGCCCCTCGATATCGATTTTTACCGCGCTCGCAGTGTCGCCAACTCGAGTCCCAATTGTTCCACTCTCTTACTCACTTTCGGATGAGCTAATAATCTTCACCCTGCACTTACTTAGTGCATCTCATGCTGACAGATTGATGGCGTAAAAGTTGTTAGCATTGCTTGCCTCATATTTCCCAGGATAGTAGTGGCTACAGTGCATAGAGCCACAAATTGATATATGCTCGTGTCTGATGTAGTTACATGTTTACATCGTTGTCCTTGTGACCATTTAGTTTTTTGCTTCCGGAGAAGCCGTATATTGCGTTCCGTTTTCCGTTATTGTCTTTTTCTTTGTAATTTCAGTGTTAGAATGTCCGAAAATGTCGAGTGTGTTGTAAAGACCGTCAATAGACCAAAGGGTATGAACTTGTCATACCAATAGCTATATGTTCTATAGGTTCCCGCTTCCATCAGCAACGTCTGAAGTCTTGGCGACCCGTTCTCACCGCTGAAGGGATTTTCCCCGTGTTTTTGGCAATCGGGATTTTATTCATCCCAGTCGGCGTGGGCTTGCTGATTGCATCAAATCAAGTACCTCCGTAAACATGCTCCATAATGTTATCTTAGGTTTTTGAAAGGGTATTTGAGTATACACATTGTGAGCGGTCTGATATCTCTGGCGGCAATATGCAGGTTCGGTGTTCCGAAGAAGTTCGTAAACCCAGCTTTTATGAGTCCTATCGCTTTTGCCCATGTACAGTGTCGTTTACACTGAGCACGGCTATTAAGGTAAGATGTGGTCGTTTATACTTGCCTCTGTCATTCCACTTGTTCCAACTCTTTCACTTATCCCGATGTTCTAAAGTTTGTTTTCACTTGACCATTTTCACAGAGTCGGTGGCTGGAGACTTTAGGTGAGATGGCGGC
>QNGE01007679.1:0-21464 GCA_008508345.1 Paragonimus westermani | reverse complement strand
AATCCACCACCTTAAGTTTATTTGTCATGTTGCATTGTGCTCGAGTCTCGGCTACGTCGGATGCTCATGTTTCTGGTTGAGCTGGCTTATGTAGGGTGCACACTGTCATTACCTTCATATACAGTCTGGCGTGTTATCCGAAAATTTAACTTGAATTTTATGTGGTATCCCGGAGCATCGCTCATTCTCACCACCACTGATCGCAGTTGACAGTTACTTCTATTTTTTTAAGTGGCTAAACTTTAAGCGTTGCTTTCCAACTTTCATCACCATTGAAGTTTTCTTGACGTCTCTTCTTTCTACTATCTGTAGATTATTTCTCTATTAAACGCGTTCAGTCCGCAAGAGACTTTGGAAGACTTCCAAGACGTGTATTTGGTTATGGAACTCATGGACGCCAACCTAGGCCAGGTACATTTTTCATGCTACGTGTTTTCTTTCCGGCAGTTTTTCTTCTTAATCCTTGGTTTCTACATTGATGTGATGTATTCGAGTTTGTTCCTACTTTTATGTCTATTGGGTTGCAAACTGTTTTTGGAAACTCGCCAAATTTTGACTGAATGGTATACAGTGTTTATCATCATTTCGTACGGTGGTCTTCCTGCTTTTTAAGATTCAATGGTGTGTCAATTTGAAAACATTTTTTTGATCATGTCTGTTCACTTAATGCGACCAGACAAACACATGGCATTTTAAAGAGATATTCATCACACGCACCGGTGTTTACTACTAACTCAGGCATTTGTTCCTGAAATTATTTAGCGTGTTTATTTCAAGCTGTTCCTAGACATGTGTAACCATGGTACTTTTGGAATTCACAATGGTTATTTTTATCTCATCATTTCTCAGATAGGAAATGCTCCCATAGTCCATTCTTTATTATACTGTTATTTTTATGAGTGCCTGCCGCATTATTTGCGAATAAAAGATGGGGTTACATACCACTATCCCTGAGATAAACAGCTTTGGTTTGGCCAACAGGAACTTATTATTATTATTACCATTATGGTCACCAGTTTCCACCAGCTCACTGTTATTTCTTTGAGATGAACTCAGGGTCGGGTTGGCATTAGTCAAGTGCAGTGATGCTTCTGTGCATTAGACAACTGCACTCTTACGGTCCACGATTGCGTGGAATTAACTGATTTGTCTGATAGGTAATTGACTCGACTCGTTTTTATCAGTTGTAGTTCTTTTTTCCAACACATCGCGCCCGTTTCTGCTAACGCCGCCACACTGCCACTATTGGAAGCTTGACTTTTATATCATATCCTCCAGGTTATCCACATGGACTTGGATCACGAACGGATGTCCTATCTGCTGTATCAGGTTCTATGCGGAGTGAAACATCTGCATGCGGCTGGAATCATCCATCGTGATTTGAAACCGAGCAATATTGCCGTTCGAGATGATTGCACCCTGAAAATACTCGACTTCGGTCTTGCTCGTACGACCGGAAACAGTTTCACAATGACTCCGTATGTGGTTACTAGGTGAGGGTGATCAGTTGTGCTGTCTCATCATCTTATCCTCGTCTTCACGGTTTTGGGCTATAGGACCCGTTTTATTTCTCAATATCCGCCAATATCCGTCACGTTTAGGCTTTGTCGATTCCGTACGCCTGAGTTATATGCTAATATCAGCTGCTCCTACGAGCCTTGTTCGGCCTTTATGTACCTAGTACGGTTGGTCATTTCGAACTTGTTTTTTGTATTTGGCCTCGTAGTGTTATCGATTATGGCGAGTTGGCATGTGTGTCGCTCAAGTACTCTTGTTAGAGTTTTGGTGGCCTGACTTGTGACCAATTTACTGTATATGTTGAGACCTTCAACTCTGGGTGATACGGTTACTTTAGGGCTTTTCGTTCTTCGTCGCCTCACCGTCAGTTGTAAGGCCATATCTCTTCCTTCCGATCATAGTAAAGATTCATACGCAAACCTGTCAGGTAATCCACAGCGAGGTTGGGTTGTCAGAATTATCATTTATTGAAAGTTCGCTTGCGTTTCTTGACTCTAGTTGAGTTTTCTGAGATGCGGATAGGCACAGATGTCAGCTTACATGCCACCGATGGGTGTTGGCTTCCCCGCTTCATACTAGGTCACGATGGGCTGCATACGTCAGATTGTCCAAACCAGTTGCGGTCACCTGGACCCGAACCCGGGGCAGTATGACTGTTAGTCGACATTTCTGTTACTGAGTTATCTGATCACTGTCAGTTTATTGATTATCATCAGTGAATGCTTGTTTTCAACTCTGCTTAATATGCCATCTTGAACTCTTGTCGATCGGCCGTGTTTTTCTCTCATCTATTGGTTGAAACGTGCTAGAGTCGATGTTGCCGGAAACTCCACTATCAAAACTCGTGTCGAAACTGGTGAAGATAATAATAACAACTACTTTTCCGATGAATGCGATGAAATAGTTTACTTCTAATGCTCAACCCTGTATCTTGGTTCGTGGTTCCTAGTGGTGTGTTGGTTGTGGCAGCTGGACAATAAATCAATGAGCAAATGACATTTGACCATTAGCCGCCTCCGTTTAGTTGGGTTACATAGGTCGGAACCTCGATTTACCAAATGGGTCATTCATGACCTTGGCCTACCCTAAGAGATCAGCTATTAGGAGCACTGAGCTCCTGCTGTTTAATTTGGATCTTTGAATACAATCACATCCGGGTTGTTTTCGCTAGTCGATGACGCAAAATAAACCTTGTTGTTTTATCAGCTGGGGTTTCTCGCAATCATGAATGTGTATATTAGGGATTGCGATCACCTTGTTCAGATGCATAAGTGGTCTTCATTTTGCATCAGTTAAGGATGTTTTCGCTTGATATTTCCATCGCATAGACGTGTCGGCACTTTTCATTTCTGTCTGTGTGTTAACTGAGCCTGAATGCTTACATAGATTTTTTGCAGTCTTAACAGCTTAATTTTCGATTCAACTCGATTTTATAAGAATACATCTGAGTTAGAGAATGATCCATAGTCGATTACTAAGAGATAATGTTTACCAGTTGGATCGACGAATCGCGTGTCGTAGCTGCATCACGTGTTTGTATCCTGTTTTGCCTATATTCACACGGTTTCACCACATAACTGCCGGAGATTGGTGCAGACGTTTGGTCAACTCTTGAAGCTAGTTGTCATCAGAGATGCCCGCATTTACGCATTTTCTGTTCACATGTAACTGCCAACCATAATTGTTTCATGGGTCACGTGTATCGGTTTGTAGATGTGAAATCTTTATGGGAATTTTTCTATCATTTTTGTATTTATCCGTCTCGTCTGTTGAGGTTAACACAATTTTCTACGCCTGCGCTTTTTTCCAGATTTTGTCATGGCCACTCGAGCATTTTGTTATTGTGACTTCTGGTTAAAATTATTCATTGAAACTATGTTCTTAACAAGATGTACATTTATGTGAGCTGTTAAGTTGAGGGTTCTCGTCATGCGTTTGAAGCTAGGCGATGATGACTGAGGCATGAGAACATTTTAGAGATCTGCCGTTTTTTGTGTACTTCTGTTAAAGTTGCTAGGGCTTTAAACCTTTTTCCTCGTGGGTGGTTCAATCGAGGTTAGTCTCGAGGTTTAATATGACCACGACTGTCGTCTGGTTATGAGAATACCGATGCCTTATCTCAGGTTTTGTTAGTATTTGGTCAATGTCTCACCCGGGGGGAATCCAGCCTGTGCTTCACTTTTTTGGCCTTCTGTGGGTTCAGTCATCCGTGATAGAATGAGACTGGCGAACCGTCCCGGGGAAATAGATGTGTTTGTCGCACAAACTTTTGACTTCATTTTGTTAACGGGATGACCGTTATTAAGCACAGATCGTGAGGTATCTCTTCAGTTTGTCAATCCGCTTGAAAAATTTGTGCCAGTTACGGTACGCACTTCTAAACACGGTCTTCCATTAATGAGGGAATGAGAATACCTAATACAGAAGCCACATTATTCCGCAACAAACTAACCTCCATTACCGTTACTGCTTCCGATGTAGGGCCATCTGAAACGCAGTATTTGGGCGTTGAGATTCCACCGTCTCTCTGGTGTGGTTAATATTAGCTGCAATTTCTCTCAGAATGTTCAACCCATCTGTCAGTTCCACATGGTTGACTGTTGATAAGCGAACCTTTTTCTTAAGCATAGTCCCGGCTCACGCCAACACAGCCCCCAAATCAGTGGAGATTGCATTGCATTTTGCTTACGAAAATTTTTATTCGTATTCCTTTGTCTTCATAACGATCTTTCTCTTCTTCGTTGGTGGAAGCATCCTGGCGGCGCTCTCCCATAATATTGACTCATTTATCGTAAGTCTCTCTCTGTTTGAATTATACGGCTCCGTCTGAGCATGATTCTTTACAAGCTTTTGTGGCGACTCCAGTGTGTGCCAATCTCAGCCACATGATTTATTCCGTACAGTGCGTTCTTCAGTGCCGCCTGCTAGACATTCGTCACGCTACGCACTAATCTCGTCAAATATTGAACGGGGGTCCCTTGGGATCCTTTGCCACTTGCTGGCGAATCATATTTGGTCGACTCACTGTCGTCACCCAGATCACTGACTCCTTTAGGTTTACTTTTACAGAAATCGCACCACTTTGCTAAAGAAATCATTGTTCATATCCAAGATAACTGATTGAGAGTGCGGCTGCCCGTGCTTTCTGTATTCTTTAAACCCTGACTCACTGTTTCACATTACACCAACTTTCATGGTGCGTATACTGACAACTGACCAATTATCCCTCTGTCCACTGTCTCAGCATTCTTTTTTTAGCATCTTCCTGACGTTTAATTAAGTGAACTTTTTTTGCCTAGTGTTGAAGCATTAGACTATGATAATTTTTCATCCACACCTCCATCTATTTGTTCCTTTTTCCTCTCATTCATTTTTTGTCTTCAGGTATTATCGAGCTCCCGAGGTGATTTTGGGAATGGGTTATTCTGCAAATGTAGATATTTGGTCCGTTGGGTGCATTTTCGCCGAAATGATTTTAGAGCGGATTCTTTTTCCGGGTAAAGATTATGTGGATCAGTGGACAAAAATTACAGAAGAACTCGGTACACCTGGCCCGGAATTTATGAGTCGTTTGGAACCGTCCGTGAGGAAGTATGTGATGTACCGTCCGCGTAACGATCCTCGGTCGTTCGTTGACCTGTTCCCTGACAAGTATTTCCCTCCCCCTAGCCCGGTATGTTCTTTTGTCGGTCGTCACTGACGTTTAGTCACTCATGCTGAACGCGGTTTCAAATTACCTGCTCCTTATTGTATATGTGTATATGTGCATGTACTATCATTGGCCTACCAGGACTTAGCATGTTACATTGTGACTGCTTGTTTCGTTTTACCAACTGAGGATCTCCTTCCTATTCCCGTCAATAGGCCGGAAGCGGCTAGGGCCCACATTGTCATGTTGTGTTACCAAGAGAAGCATGGCACTTATCTTTAAATTCACCCTAATAGTTTCGCACAATCGTCTTCTCTCACACTGATTATAAATTCGTTTGCCTTACCGAGTTCAATTCGAAACAAATTTTCCGTATTCAGTACTTACCTAACTAAGTTTGGGTGTTACTGTTCTGTTAACTCAGTCAGTACGTCATACAGTGTCCTACGCGCTCGTCTGTAGTGTGAAGGAGCATTTTATCATATCACGCGATTGTACTCTAGTTTTCTTTTAGGGAAAAATCGAAAGGTCTGGGCTTATATTACCACTTCCGCCCATTTCGCACGGGTAAAAAATCGCTGTCAGCTGATTGATCTGTGATAGTCTAGTTCGGTTTACAGTGATTTTAATTTGCTTAACTTGGTGGCACATAACGTTTCTACGACTGTTTGGCCAAAAGTCCGATACTTTTGACAACATTCAGCTTATATCATGTATTTTTTATCACAGTTAATTGTTTGAAACCTTGAAGGCGATACTTTTTCAAACTGTTGGTTGAATTATATTTTTGTTATTTGTGTTTCTCGAATGTTTCGACAATCGCTTGGTGTTTTTTCTTTTTAGGTTAACTAAGCATATCTTAATAAAACTGCAGGAACACCGTACTTTCGATCTTTTCAGGGATACAACGTCTAGAGCGATATTTTTTCTGCTCTGTCAGCCGAGGCCTTTCTCTAAAATATCTGAAAAACTCCGCCATAACTTTGTCTTGGACGTTCTAATTAAAACTATGCCAAACTACGGCCGCAGATATACTGTGAGGATACGTAGTTTGTATGAGTCTGCAAGTTTTGTTTATCATACACATTGTTACAAGGGGATTACACTTGTCAAACTGTTCGCTTAGTTTATTTTGTACCAGTCACGAAGATATCGATGGATTAGTAATATGTATATGCTGAGAGATGCTCTAGGGCATAAGTGCATCTAACGTTGTTGCTAGTTAGTACAGTGACCTAACCGGAGAAACAAGGGGTTCCAACATTGGACGCACTTCTTTTAAGTATGCTACAATTAACTGGAATAATACGAAAGTTGAAGGCCATTATCTATCGTTATTTCCCAAACACTGCCTTAGATAAAAACCAATAAAAGCGGCACCAATATACTTTATCCGAACTGGATAAAAGTAGAATCATCCAATATGTATCTAACAGAGCCCGGAGCACTTCAAAATTGGACTCAGCTGTTACGATTTCGCTGGCATAATTTCTGCAAGTTTTCAGCCACCATTTCAGTGGAAAACTCTGAGTGATAGTTTTGGTGTACTTTCTGTCACTGACACTCTTGGATAGAAATCAAATTCGACTGCCCACAGTAACACTTTAGAGAGTTTTCTGTTGCTGTTTGTTACGCCACTAGAACATGGGACCGCCATCTTGCAACGAAGCAGTGTAACAATAGGCGTATGATAGGCAACACAAGGAATTCCATTAAACTTCTACTGTTCGAATGTTGTTTATGTATGTGGTTTCGATCTCCATTCATTTGAGTTTTTGTAGATGCCTAGCTCTACAGATAAGTAGAAGTGTCAGTCTGCGGTTGATTCGCCGACTTGGTTGTTTGAAAACGAAGGTGGAGCAGTGCAATCTCGATTGTCTGCGTCACTCACCAGAAGCAGGGGCAGATAAAGTACAGACTTTAAACCATATGGAATGAGTGCATTTCAGTAGCCGCCTCCGAGGGAACACTTTTCCGGATCTATTGTTGTCTGTTCCTTAACCTTTTGGACATCATGGCCGCCAATCTGTTTGATATGAGTCTATAAAGACATATTCCTAAGTATCCTAGCGATCAGTTGGTTCCAATGCTGAGGCCAGAAAGTCATCCGTATGCGACCACAGATTAGCGAAACTAGTTGAGTAATGACTTTTTTTATAGTTTTGCCATGGGCGGTGTATTCCATCGAATAAGCGATTCATAATTTCCAGCACTGCGAGCCTACCGTGGTGGCTCTGTTCAATCGCAGAGTTGGTTTGATAGTAAAAAGTCCTTTTGTTGAAGATGAGATTATAAATATCTGGTCTCGGTTGGTTTTTGCTGCATATAGCGGTTGTCTTCATCCGGCTTCAACGAGTTTGTGGAAACGTCACAAACGTTGGCAACTTTTTCCAAGTTGTTTTCTTTCGGTTCACCCCTCAGATATCTTGAATATTTTGCTTAAGGCTGTTTACTTCTCCGCTGTTCGTTCTACTTGTGTTTCAGCAGGCTACTTAATACCAAAACACAATTAATGTTTTTAAGTTGGGTTGTGAATCCTATTCAACAAGGCATGTTCTGTTCTTGATGGTGTTTGGACGAGTAGATTCACATCCCGGGTTAATTAAAGTGCTTTGTTCAGGATTGACAGTCCTCGCATGATTTAAAAAGGTGCGATCCGGCCTCTGTCGTTCAGATATGTTGGTTGTAAGCATGGCTATCTCCTGTGCCTAAATCAGCAGTTAACATACTCTAATACTTTGGGAGTCAATAATTTAGGTTAAAATTGTTTTACCGGATAGTCGATTTATCACTTCTGTTTATCAGACCTTAGCACTAGTCAATATAATTGATTTATATTTTATTTTATTGGGTGGATATCTGTCCTCTTTTATATTGAATCTCTTCACTTGCGTCCACCGGCCTCGCTGTGCCGTGTACACCAGGTCCATGAAACCCTAAATGCAGATAACGCGCGTGATCTACTTCGTCGGATGCTTGTGATTGACCCGCTAGAACGAATGTCTGTGGACGAGGCTTTGGTACATCCGTATATCAACGTATGGTTTGACGAATCTGAAGTACATGGCGTAAGTTTCGTCGTCAGTTCAAATTTTTACAGATGGATGTTTTCTGACAGCTTCTTTACAGCTTGGTTTGTGATATGAATGTTTCAGAAATACCTCTCTGGAATATTTCCATTGCGTTTGCTTATGTATAGATATAGTTCTGTATCTGTCTCTGACTACCTGTACTGTTTATCTGTTTTCTCTTCATCGGTGGACAGCCCCCTCCTGGCCAGTATGACACATCTCTGTGCGAGCGTGATTTAACAATCGATGAATGGAAGGTTCGAATATTTGAAGAGGTCAAACGGTCGAAAGTGAAGGAACTGGCCCAACACCCCACCGTGCACGAGTGATCCTGAGGCGTCTGATTCATATAGTGAATCACGGTAATTTAGATCGCCTTTGTGATCCACACGTCTGTCGTCCAACCCAAAGCCATTCGTTTTCAAAGCCTGGTGATGCCAGTCTGTTCACCAGAAAACCACGTATACATACGTCCGAATAGCTCTAACTCCGTTCAAGCAATCTATTGTTCAAACGGATTCATGTCTTTCGTGATTATGGTGCTTTTGGGTTATGCATATCTTTCTTCTATCTCTCTTGGACCGGTGGATCATCCTTAATTTCACTTCATTTTTTGTGGCCATTTTGTAGGCCTGTTAAAATTGGTGTTTGTGCTCGTCTTCATTTATGCGCAAATTTCTTTCGTTTAGCACAATACAGTGGCTGATTTTGGATACCGTATGTGACTGTCACTTCTTCGTTAGATCCGACTGAAAACCAGCTCTCCTGTCCTCACGAAAGCCCTGTGCCAGTCTTTACAGTAGTTTTTAATCACGTTAATCGTCGTCACTTTAGAATTCCATTGAACCATTGCTCTGTTAGTTATCAATGATAAAACTATACAATATTGATTTTCTGCTGCGCAGTTTCCTCAGAGACTTTGGTACAATCACTATTCAGACCTGTGACATGTTTTTTACGGTGTTCTTTTGTGGGAATGAACTCGGAGTTTATCGTGCACATAAACACATACCCATACAATCATGCACCACTTTGCTCATTGACTCTGTGAACCTAAACGTTTTCAGCTGGTGTTTCCTGCTCACTACTACACTGTTCTTCTGTCTGTGGAATGCTTTCGACTTGTGCGGTGCTTCTTCAAATGGCTCAGGACCGTTCTTTTTTGCTTATGCTTTCGTTCGAGTACTATCGCCTGAGCGTTGCTCGAGCACACACTTGCTTTTTCCACTTTAAGGTCAACTTCGTTTTTCGCGCTCAGACCACTTATTTTGATTAAGCTAGTACGTTCGATTTTTACTGCATGCTTGTGAGAGACTAACTTAGACAGTTGGATTTGTCTTCATTCTACCGAATGTTGTTTGCTCTGAAGAAAAATGCATTATGCACACATGACTTTTCAGTTGGGGGCAGATGGAGTGTTTTTGTCGCATACTGACAGGGCTATTATGCATCGATAGTGTTATTTACTTTGGTCTGTTTGTCTTTAAAACGCCCAACACAATCTGGCCAAGTTTGTTCATTCTGTACCGAGAAGGTTTTTCGTGTTTAGTACCGAGCAATTGTATCATATGGACTATTGTCAAACAGTATCTGGTAAGGGTGATTATTTTGCATTCCATCCACCCTTCCATACGTGTAGATTATTGGTATTTACAAACTGACTGAGTTAGTTTTTGCGTGCTCTAGATACACTATATTTATTTTCTATAGGACGCTTTGGTCGAAGTTCGTTTTTATCTGTTTTGTTACGGTCTGTGGATTGGCCCCATTACTGAACTGAAATAATCGAAGGCTCTACTCAACTATAGTTTCTGTTATCTAATACAATTACTACATTATGAAAACGGATGTGAAAAGTGAGTAGTTTTAAAATTTGTGATCTAGACCGGATCAGTTATCTTCAGTTTGGATTGGAGGCACTTGGAACGTTAATTGGCGGCAATCTTCCAGAATTGGTAAGCATATTGATGTGTGGATGTATTGGTGAACACATTGATGTGTGGACTACCAATTTGGCCGCCATGAATTGTAATCCACAGACTGAGAACGTCTAATTTTGTCGGTAATAGCGTCTTACTCTTATCTCGAAAGGTCAAAACTGGATTTTCTATATTAGCCGAAAATTCTTCTTGTTAAACCTGATCGAAGTGCGAAGTCGTCTCTTGGTGGTTTTCACCAAATGGTGTTATTGAGACTTACTGTGCGTTATTCACGTACCTGTGTTTTTTGTGGTTGTATTGAGTGCATCTGCATTAGTGCTGTGGTGGGACAAGTGTCACCTAACAAAAGTGTTGATGGTTCATACTTATAGGTATGTCAGTTCTCCTTTTGTACAGTGGTACTGTGGTCACAACTTGTCAGGCACTGACTTTTGATAAATGGAGATATTCGGTTTTCTTTTTGCACAATGGGCGTATCATTTGAACCTCACTCGCGATTGGTCACGTGTCTCGCATTCGGCTAAATGTTTCTGTTAGCCCCTTTCGGAAAAACCATTAGGTTTGAATTTTACTTTTGTTAGAGGTCATCAGTGCTACATGTCCTTACCACGACCAGTAGTTGAACGTTCTGCTGAAGCGACCCTGTTGACCACTACGGCGCTCATCTCGTCGTAGACACGACGAAATTGTCGTATTTATCCGCACAACTGCATTCGCTTATGAGTAACATTCTGATCGCCTCAAATGGAAACAGTGATAAACGTGTTAACTTCGTCGATAACCACACTTAGAACTTCTTTTAAAATTAAATATCGAGTTGATAAACGATTATTTGCATTTTGATCCATGGCAGAAAGCCTTGCACCACTGGTAAGCTCCAGAAAGAGCGAAACTAGAGTCTGGCGCTTTTTCTCGCGAGTGACTGTTCGAGCGATGTGTGTGAATGTGTTATGACCCATGTGGCCAACAAAAACTAGCAGTGGATGGAGCGCGAATGTACGGTGTGGGAATCGCGAACAAGCAGTATGGAACGTATAGATGCTCAATACCCCCAGAAGAACACAGAAAATCCTGATATTCAGCCGAAGTGTATTAACTCTCAAACTAAATTTGATTTAGCAGACCACCGTATGCGTATATATAGGCTCCTATTGACCCCAAATAATTCTACCTTTATTGATGTAGTAAACTGAGATGGGCTATTCAGAAGACAAAAGAGAAACGCGCCAAAATTGAGTTCCAGCACTTTATGTAACGATAATGTAAACTTTTAAATCACAATTCTTCTCGAATGACTCAAGAAACTATACCATTTTTCGGAAAACACTCTCCAGTAGAATGCGGAAACTACGATCACTTATCAACATTGTTCAATTCATATCAAGTAAAAATCCCTACTTCTTAACAGTGCCTGATTAATCATAGTTGCCCTAGTGGTGAGTCATTGACATCTTAGGGTTGGCTTTGATAGCGCTGTTGTAACATGCTGAAGTACATTGATAACAAGGGGCCAAGCGTCCTTGGTCATGCGTTTTTGAAGGGCTGTGAACCACACTTCTGTGGACCCTTCGGTTACTCCGCGGTTTGCCATTACTACGGGCGGTCGATACACTTGAGTGTCGGCAACAGCGCCAGTATCCATTAACCCACCTTACGTCCTTTAAGTATCAGTAGGCCATATCTCCGCAATAACGGCCCCTCGTTCTGACCTCCAATCTCACGACATAAGTAAACTGCACGCAAATCAACTTCCACTGGACAAGACCTTTCGTGCTAGGTAGCCTACCAAAAATGGGGCACTTTTAAAACTGAAGTGCATAAGGGTTCACGTAACCAATACCGCTTACATACAACGTCACTAAGCCACCTAGCTAACCGCACGTGTCGCAGCAGTACGCAAAGGCAGGTCTTGCGCGGCCTAACTGAGTGTCTCTCATTTAACACAACATATCTGTCTTTTTGCATTGCTGTATTGTGTGCGGTTAGTAGGATGGCCGAATCAACTGAGCGACAACTAAGAAACACAGTAGCCTAAATGCGCTCTCGTGGTCTTTTATACCTATTTCTCTGACGAAGAGCGAAAGAAAACATTTTCTGCCAATATAGCATAGCTAGAATGAGCCAACACTAGCCCTCAGGCGTGAGAAAGCAGATTTATAACTTGACTAGCTGCATAAAGTATGCCCACGATACTTGGGTAGAAAATAACGGCACCCCCCTAATACTCATAAACATTTGTCGCGGCCAATACGATTGATAGACATCGTTTGGAAGTGATGTGAGTTTGCGAATGTTTCTCTTAGGTTCATTACTACAGGAAATGACACTGCATAAGTTTGAACCATATATTGGGGCCCCAGCGGGTAAGTTGGGGGAATTCGACTGGTAAGTTGTAGAAATCCACGTTATAAGCACAATGGAATGGATACCAAAATAAAGTCTCATTTTTATGGTTGCTTCGCAAATAGCGTGTACATTTTGTACAAACATGCTCTGCGTGCCTCAGCTTATACTTTTTAATGTGCCGATAGCATTTGAGCGTTTCCTAACATTACTATTCCGTGATTCTACATCAAATTTAGATTAGTCAAAGAAAGTTGTCTGGCATCACTCCTATAAAGCGACTTAAACCAAGCGAATATTACTGGCGCGGCAGGACAGAAGGTGTATACGGAAACATCGCACAGGAATCCTAACAATATACGACGACATACTACCAGCTACCTTAATTCACTCACATGAGTAAGCACCACCGTGACAGCAATGTCCACCAAAATGAGTGTATGAGTCGTCTAGGTCACAGCTCCTTTCCGTCATCCCAATATATTTCAGCTACTATAGTCCATTAGCGCTTGTCCTATGGACTTGGTTTATGAGGCCTACTAGCATTAGCTTTGGCACAGCGTTGAGATTGCTTTACGGCTTATCCGTTTTTATTCATGGCGTCGATGCGATCCACTTATCTTGGATCACGTTTCAAACGCTGCAGAGGAAATCCTTTGGGCCATCCTAAACTGACATCAGTCTAATGTAAAATCACATCTAAGCGAGAATACATTGTGTTCGTTTGTGACATCCATTGCTAATAGATGTTCGTTAGATTTGATTAGTTTATTGATTACCTTTCTAATAGTGTTACCCCCAGCTATTAGCACCACTTAGCTGGGACAGATTTCGTTACTGCCGACTGTGTTCAGCCGAACATAACTACATGGTTTCTCAGTCAAACGTGAACCGACGATGATCTGTGTATGGAGGTTATTGTTAACAGAAATTACCAAAATAAATTGCAAGAATCAAGGTGGACAATGTAAGATGTGATTATGAATCGTGTCATACGAAGCTCTAATAGGATTCCTACAATACACATACCATTGGGAAGTGACACCATACCTTTCAGTTAACCAGTCGGGCGTTTTTTCTGATGACTAAACTGGGCATATTCACGATACTCAAACAAACTAAAGCCCCCACTGTACTGAAAGAACTTAATAAGTATATTAAGTTCAGTACACAAATGGCGGAAGCAAACGCGGTTGTCGAGTTTTTCGAACAATGTATCGAACGCTTAGAATTTCCGAAGCGATACTGGACCATCCTCAGACGAAATCGCATTAACATCAACGAGACTTCACTACAACGACTAGATCTAAATGAGAAGGACACATGGACGAGCAGTGCATGTGACTTGGACTAAAAGCAGACTGTTTCCGCGAGGATATTAGCAGAGTTGTCACCAAATGAGGCCAACGAGTTTGAGAGTTATATTCAACAGATCGTGGCCAAAAGACGGGAAAAGTCAGCAAGGCTAAGAAGTCAACTCAACCTGACTAAACCTAAGGCCGAATTTCCGAAAAATCCAGAACCGTATGTGGATAATTTTTCCTCTTTGGTGTTGAACAAATTTGCTCTTGAAGTTTTATCATTAGGACCGAGATTTTGCTGTCCTAGCAGTAAACTTAGACAGCTGGATTTAGAAAGTCAATTCGAGAACCTTTGTGACCAATTGATCGACCCGAAACCCTCATCACATATGAATGTTGAGATGCTCAAAGCAACCCTAGTCCAGTCATGTCATCAGTACCTAACCCAGAAAACCATAAGTAAAAACCTGCTCACTAGGCAGCACCTAACCTCACTGGAGTCACTAAGGCGAAATGAGGATATAATAATATCCAGACCTGACAAAGGTGCTGGAATCGTCATGCTGGATAAAGCCGACTATTTAGCTAAAATGAATGCACTACTGGCAGACAAAACCAAATTCGTTTGTACAGAGACTGAAAAGAACAAAAGAGTGGCCATTGAGAAGGCATTTACGAAAAAATTAAGATGTATAAAACAACGAGGACTGATTGACTTAACTATCTTCGAAAGAATTAGACCAGTAGATAGTGTAATTCCCAGGCTTTATGGGCTACCTAAGGTGCATAAAAACGGAGTGCCGCTACGGCCGATTTTAAACATGTGTAATTCGCCGTATCATGCAAAGGCGAAATTGCTAGCCGAATTGTTAGAGCCGGTCAGGAAGAAACTAGCGATTCACAGTCTTAGAGATTCTTTTGAATTCGTCAAAACGGTTAAACACCTGAGTGCAAAGGGAATGCGTTTATTCTCGCTTGATGTCACGTCTTTCTTCACAAATGTCCCACTAAGTGAGACAATCGAGTTTCTCGGTTGGTATATAGAGAGTAATGGCATAAACGTGTGGATACCAGTAGATGAACTAAAGCAGCTTTTGTATCGCTGCACCTACAACATTCAGTTCATGTTTTCGGGTAAGCTATATCGCCAAAAGGACGGAGTGGCAATGGAGTCACCGTTAGGTCCCTTACTAGCGGTGGTAGTTCACTAGCTGATCACATAAAGTCATTGGCTCTTTATAACCGTTACGTACATGACATTATCTGCATGACAGACGAATCGGAATGTCTCAGTAAAACACTGATGCAATTCAACTGTGCCCATAAGCTTTTATCCGATTCACCCTGGAGCCCGAATCACCAGCAGGGATGGCGTTTTTAGACGTGTCCATGTCACGTCGTGATGACAGCACAATATAACGTAAGGTATATTGTAAAGCAACCTAGACAGGACAGTATACAAATGTTAATAGTTTCGTACCTTTGAGACAAAAGAAGAACCTAGTCCGGTGTTTACTAGATAGAGCCGTGAAACTTTGCTCATGTGATACCATAGAGAAAGAAAAACACCTTATCTTTAACAAACTCTTTGAAGATGGCTACCCAGAACAGTTTATTTGTAAGCACACGATAGTTAGCACAAAGGTAGGTGTGCCGCAAACTGTAGGCAAAAAACCTGTCTGTATTACTTTGTCTTTCAAATGCGATAGTATTGCTGAAAATATAACCAGGAAACTTAACGTAGCACTTAACAAAACCTTCTTCACAGCTCAACTAAGTATTCGGTTTACATCCACACCAGTTTTGCGTCCCCAGCTGAAGGATATATTGCTTGTACATGCTGCCTCATTTTTTGTTTACCGTTTCGTTTGTTCCTGTAGAACAAGTTATATAGGCCGCACAACAAGGCGACTATCTGAACGCATGCAGGAGTTCTGAACGCATGCAGGAGCATCATCCGGCGTGGCTAGCTCGATGGTCGATAAAGGTTTGCTTATCAGCTGTCGCTACTCATTTGGTGAAATCGAATCATCTCATCAACCCGGCCGATGCGTTCAAGTCTATCTATCAAGTCGGTGGAGCGCAGTCAAAGTGGGTCACAGTTCGTCTAATAGCCATTGCAGAAGTCATCGCAATCCGCTTACATTCGCCTCCGTTATGCTCACAAAAACGTCTGATCAAAACACTGAACCTTCCGTGGCCCTGTATCGATAGCCCGGATCGATCTGTTACATAAGACTACCGGTTTTCCGAAAACTTTTACAACCCAATTCACTGGTGCTTCATAACTAGAATCCACGAGGTTGACTAACTCTACACTAATGATCACCATCCCTCATCCCACTGACATACTACCCCCACCGAACCCATTTATCTTGATGATGAAGCACTGAAAAAAGCCTGTTAGCTACGAGTTTTTCTCTCTCATATCTTCAATCTGTAACACGCACTAAATAGCGAACGATAAGAGCACGGTAACTGATGTTTCATTCGGAATCAGTGATATCATTTTCAGCACTTAACTTTGGCAGTATCATACCAGATTCATCCCCGTAGTGCCCCGGCTGGTGGTACTGTCTATTCGTTGCTTTCGAACATCAATTACCTGTTCCGCGTATGCAGCCAGTCTTCTCGGTCAAATTTCCATTCCTTGACTTTATAATCTATTCCCGTGCTGTAGTCTTACCAGCGTTTTTTTCTTTACCGTTACGTTTGGGTACCGACTTGCGTAGCCGAACCCGAATTCGCAGAGCTTTTCGACGCTAGCGGCGTTTAATGATGGCTTGATGCTTGCTGCCTGGTGTAATCGACGACTCCTGTTATCCATCTCATCTATGCACAGAGCACTCTCACTACCCACATTATGCATTGTTCTTAAGGTTAGTCTGTCAAGATCACTTAACTACTTCGGGTAGTGTTAACCCGGAGGCATTTTTTATACCCATGGCTCATTCAGAAACATTCCGCTATCTAACCCATACCAGATGGCTGTGCTAGTGATTTTCTCATCATAGCAACTAGAAGACAAATCAGGCCTCTAATCCACCACCTTAAGTTTATTTGTCATGTTGCATTGTGCTCGAGTCTCGGCTACGTCGGATGCTCATGTTTCTGGTTGAGCTGGCTTATGTAGGGTGCACACTGTCATTACCTTCATATACAGTCTGGCGTGTTATCCGAAAATTTAACTTGAATTTTATGTGGTATCCCGGAGCATCGCTCATTCTCACCACCACTGATCGCAGTTGACAGTTACTTCTATTTTTTTAAGTGGCTAAACTTTAAGCGTTGCTTTCCAACTTTCATCACCATTGAAGTTTTCTTGACGTCTCTTCTTTCTACTATCTGTAGATTATTTCTCTATTAAACGCGTTCAGTCCGCAAGAGACTTTGGAAGACTTCCAAGACGTGTATTTGGTTATGGAACTCATGGACGCCAACCTAGGCCAGGTACATTTTTCATGCTACGTGTTTTCTTTCCGGCAGTTTTTCTTCTTAATCCTTGGTTTCTACATTGATGTGATGTATTCGAGTTTGTTCCTACTTTTATGTCTATTGGGTTGCAAACTGTTTTTGGAAACTCGCCAAATTTTGACTGAATGGTATACAGTGTTTATCATCATTTCGTACGGTGGTCTTCCTGCTTTTTAAGATTCAATGGTGTGTCAATTTGAAAACATTTTTTTGATCATGTCTGTTCACTTAATGCGACCAGACAAACACATGGCATTTTAAAGAGATATTCATCACACGCACCGGTGTTTACTACTAACTCAGGCATTTGTTCCTGAAATTATTTAGCGTGTTTATTTCAAGCTGTTCCTAGACATGTGTAACCATGGTACTTTTGGAATTCACAATGGTTATTTTTATCTCATCATTTCTCAGATAGGAAATGCTCCCATAGTCCATTCTTTATTATACTGTTATTTTTATGAGTGCCTGCCGCATTATTTGCGAATAAAAGATGGGGTTACATACCACTATCCCTGAGATAAACAGCTTTGGTTTGGCCAACAGGAACTTATTATTATTATTACCATTATGGTCACCAGTTTCCACCAGCTCACTGTTATTTCTTTGAGATGAACTCAGGGTCGGGTTGGCATTAGTCAAGTGCAGTGATGCTTCTGTGCATTAGACAACTGCACTCTTACGGTCCACGATTGCGTGGAATTAACTGATTTGTCTGATAGGTAATTGACTCGACTCGTTTTTATCAGTTGTAGTTCTTTTTTCCAACACATCGCGCCCGTTTCTGCTAACGCCGCCACACTGCCACTATTGGAAGCTTGACTTTTATATCATATCCTCCAGGTTATCCACATGGACTTGGATCACGAACGGATGTCCTATCTGCTGTATCAGGTTCTATGCGGAGTGAAACATCTGCATGCGGC
Source organism: Paragonimus westermani (assembly GCA_008508345.1). NCBI lineage: Eukaryota > Metazoa > Platyhelminthes > Trematoda > Plagiorchiida > Troglotrematidae > Paragonimus > Paragonimus westermani. The sequence continues at coordinate 3,242 of QNGE01007679.1, read as the reverse complement.
TGGAATCATCCATCGTGATTTGAAACCGAGCAATATTGCCGTTCGAGATGATTGCACCCTGAAAATACTCGACTTCGGTCTTGCTCGTACGACCGGAAACAGTTTCACAATGACTCCGTATGTGGTTACTAGGTGAGGGTGATCAGTTGTGCTGTCTCATCATCTTATCCTCGTCTTCACGGTTTTGGGCTATAGGACCCGTTTTATTTCTCAATATCCGCCAATATCCGTCACGTTTAGGCTTTGTCGATTCCGTACGCCTGAGTTATATGCTAATATCAGCTGCTCCTACGAGCCTTGTTCGGCCTTTATGTACCTAGTACGGTTGGTCATTTCGAACTTGTTTTTTGTATTTGGCCTCGTAGTGTTATCGATTATGGCGAGTTGGCATGTGTGTCGCTCAAGTACTCTTGTTAGAGTTTTGGTGGCCTGACTTGTGACCAATTTACTGTATATGTTGAGACCTTCAACTCTGGGTGATACGGTTACTTTAGGGCTTTTCGTTCTTCGTCGCCTCACCGTCAGTTGTAAGGCCATATCTCTTCCTTCCGATCATAGTAAAGATTCATACGCAAACCTGTCAGGTAATCCACAGCGAGGTTGGGTTGTCAGAATTATCATTTATTGAAAGTTCGCTTGCGTTTCTTGACTCTAGTTGAGTTTTCTGAGATGCGGATAGGCACAGATGTCAGCTTACATGCCACCGATGGGTGTTGGCTTCCCCGCTTCATACTAGGTCACGATGGGCTGCATACGTCAGATTGTCCAAACCAGTTGCGGTCACCTGGACCCGAACCCGGGGCAGTATGACTGTTAGTCGACATTTCTGTTACTGAGTTATCTGATCACTGTCAGTTTATTGATTATCATCAGTGAATGCTTGTTTTCAACTCTGCTTAATATGCCATCTTGAACTCTTGTCGATCGGCCGTGTTTTTCTCTCATCTATTGGTTGAAACGTGCTAGAGTCGATGTTGCCGGAAACTCCACTATCAAAACTCGTGTCGAAACTGGTGAAGATAATAATAACAACTACTTTTCCGATGAATGCGATGAAATAGTTTACTTCTAATGCTCAACCCTGTATCTTGGTTCGTGGTTCCTAGTGGTGTGTTGGTTGTGGCAGCTGGACAATAAATCAATGAGCAAATGACATTTGACCATTAGCCGCCTCCGTTTAGTTGGGTTACATAGGTCGGAACCTCGATTTACCAAATGGGTCATTCATGACCTTGGCCTACCCTAAGAGATCAGCTATTAGGAGCACTGAGCTCCTGCTGTTTAATTTGGATCTTTGAATACAATCACATCCGGGTTGTTTTCGCTAGTCGATGACGCAAAATAAACCTTGTTGTTTTATCAGCTGGGGTTTCTCGCAATCATGAATGTGTATATTAGGGATTGCGATCACCTTGTTCAGATGCATAAGTGGTCTTCATTTTGCATCAGTTAAGGATGTTTTCGCTTGATATTTCCATCGCATAGACGTGTCGGCACTTTTCATTTCTGTCTGTGTGTTAACTGAGCCTGAATGCTTACATAGATTTTTTGCAGTCTTAACAGCTTAATTTTCGATTCAACTCGATTTTATAAGAATACATCTGAGTTAGAGAATGATCCATAGTCGATTACTAAGAGATAATGTTTACCAGTTGGATCGACGAATCGCGTGTCGTAGCTGCATCACGTGTTTGTATCCTGTTTTGCCTATATTCACACGGTTTCACCACATAACTGCCGGAGATTGGTGCAGACGTTTGGTCAACTCTTGAAGCTAGTTGTCATCAGAGATGCCCGCATTTACGCATTTTCTGTTCACATGTAACTGCCAACCATAATTGTTTCATGGGTCACGTGTATCGGTTTGTAGATGTGAAATCTTTATGGGAATTTTTCTATCATTTTTGTATTTATCCGTCTCGTCTGTTGAGGTTAACACAATTTTCTACGCCTGCGCTTTTTTCCAGATTTTGTCATGGCCACTCGAGCATTTTGTTATTGTGACTTCTGGTTAAAATTATTCATTGAAACTATGTTCTTAACAAGATGTACATTTATGTGAGCTGTTAAGTTGAGGGTTCTCGTCATGCGTTTGAAGCTAGGCGATGATGACTGAGGCATGAGAACATTTTAGAGATCTGCCGTTTTTTGTGTACTTCTGTTAAAGTTGCTAGGGCTTTAAACCTTTTTCCTCGTGGGTGGTTCAATCGAGGTTAGTCTCGAGGTTTAATATGACCACGACTGTCGTCTGGTTATGAGAATACCGATGCCTTATCTCAGGTTTTGTTAGTATTTGGTCAATGTCTCACCCGGGGGGAATCCAGCCTGTGCTTCACTTTTTTGGCCTTCTGTGGGTTCAGTCATCCGTGATAGAATGAGACTGGCGAACCGTCCCGGGGAAATAGATGTGTTTGTCGCACAAACTTTTGACTTCATTTTGTTAACGGGATGACCGTTATTAAGCACAGATCGTGAGGTATCTCTTCAGTTTGTCAATCCGCTTGAAAAATTTGTGCCAGTTACGGTACGCACTTCTAAACACGGTCTTCCATTAATGAGGGAATGAGAATACCTAATACAGAAGCCACATTATTCCGCAACAAACTAACCTCCATTACCGTTACTGCTTCCGATGTAGGGCCATCTGAAACGCAGTATTTGGGCGTTGAGATTCCACCGTCTCTCTGGTGTGGTTAATATTAGCTGCAATTTCTCTCAGAATGTTCAACCCATCTGTCAGTTCCACATGGTTGACTGTTGATAAGCGAACCTTTTTCTTAAGCATAGTCCCGGCTCACGCCAACACAGCCCCCAAATCAGTGGAGATTGCATTGCATTTTGCTTACGAAAATTTTTATTCGTATTCCTTTGTCTTCATAACGATCTTTCTCTTCTTCGTTGGTGGAAGCATCCTGGCGGCGCTCTCCCATAATATTGACTCATTTATCGTAAGTCTCTCTCTGTTTGAATTATACGGCTCCGTCTGAGCATGATTCTTTACAAGCTTTTGTGGCGACTCCAGTGTGTGCCAATCTCAGCCACATGATTTATTCCGTACAGTGCGTTCTTCAGTGCCGCCTGCTAGACATTCGTCACGCTACGCACTAATCTCGTCAAATATTGAACGGGGGTCCCTTGGGATCCTTTGCCACTTGCTGGCGAATCATATTTGGTCGACTCACTGTCGTCACCCAGATCACTGACTCCTTTAGGTTTACTTTTACAGAAATCGCACCACTTTG
>QNGE01007678.1:0-21476 GCA_008508345.1 Paragonimus westermani | reverse complement strand
ACTGGAACGGATTTTCTTAGTTCGTGGATCAACAAATTTACACCCGGTATTGGCATACTGTTATCCTGAGCATCGTCTGGTAATCCAATGTGGCAGCAGCCAGTCTGGCCTTGGAGCTATGTTACCACAACAAATAGTACCTAGTAGTTACCGGAGCCTAAGCGCTTTGACTGCGGAACAAAGCAGTGCGCAACTCAAAAAAGAAGTTTGGTAGTAGTTTTGCCCTGGAACGCCCTCAAAACCTCCAACTGTTAAGGAAAGGCTTTGGTGCACACTGACATAGACCTCCGATGGTATTAGTGGGGAAGCGATCGGGCGTCACAGGCAAAAGGCTACGTCTGATGAAGATCAGACTAAAAAAGTACCATTGTGAAGTAGTCCATCAGCCCGGAGGCCAAGTGCACATCACGGACGCTCTCTCTTCTGCCTATATATTTGGCGTCGCATTAGAGGGTTTGGAGTTTATGACCATCGCGTTAGTGGACTGCAGACAAGCATCGGTGAGCAGAATGGTAGAGCTGGAGAACGCGATTCGTGTTATGAAGAAAGACCGGCTGCAGNGAATCTACCAGGAGAACTGGCAGTATTGTTCAAGGACCACGATCAGTTTTTAATGAGTAATAACCTTCAGAGGAGAGGATTTCCACTTCGAGGGATTTGCAGCAAAGAGCGTCCAACAGGTGCACGTAACATGCTGGAGTAAACAGCTGCGTTCAGAAGGCAAGAGAAGTTCACTTTTGGCCGGGTATGTATACTAAGATGAAGGATTACGTTGCGAACTGTGAATTGTGTGAAAAGTACGGTTCAAGTGCGTTGGAGGATACGATGCTGCTGGGAGAACTTCTGATTAGGCCCTGACAACTAGTTTCAGCTGATATATTCACACATGCGCTACCTGATCAAGGTGGACCATGTTTCGAGCTATTTTGAAGTTGTTCGCCTGGGCAGCATCACTGGAGGCGTAAACGTCAACAAACTGCGTCCGAACATCGCCCGCTATGGTATACTGGAAGCGTTTTACTCTAAAAGATTTCCCCAGTTTTTGTGCACTGAAAATAAGATGTTTATAAGCGGGTTGGCGTCGAATGCCAATGCTAGTCGTGAATCGTGATTTCTTCGGGTATTGTAAATGAGAATCCGTTTTATCACATATTCTGCTCTCCTACTTCGGTAGCTGATGCAAAAATTAGAACCACTGAAATGTTTTTCTGACAGATATCTGCCTGTTTTAGTTGACCGACACTAAAAACGGACATTATTGTATGTCATTTTCGAAATTCGGCATGGTTAGTTTCGGTTTGGTCGTTTCCGTGTGACAACGGTTGCCTGTTAATATGTGTGTACTTATTTGCGATGACGCAGAAAGCACTCATGTCAGTCAGTTTTAGTATTGTTTTACTCCTAAGACGGATTATCTCACAGCGTTCAAGATGGCTTTCGATAATCGTGAGTTTGCCACTTTCCATCAGTCACCAGGCAGGTGCGCGCTTTTAATCCACATTTGTCGGTCCCGACTAGTTCGGCTACTACTTGCACCTCTGCTGGATGCGAAAACCAGGTCTTGTGTAGCACCAATCGTGAATATCGAGTTAGCACGCTTCGTAGACAAACCACATAAACCCACGAAATTTCCAGTCGAGCAAACATGGAACGCTTCTCCTCCCGAGGTCGATGAGTAAGGTGAGTTGCTTTATGGCAGCGCATGGATCTTATGGCTGTCATACTTGATAAACGAGGCGGTGAATACCTTATGTGGTAAGCGGATCTGGTAATCGTCGGCAGCTCACGCAAACCAACGGCTATATTGTACGTTGAAGAAAGCTGGAGGTGGTATATTTTTCTTTGCACAGAGACTGTAACTATATACTTCGCACCGAATTTTGTACGTGTTCGTCCTCAGTGACTTCGTTGGTCCGGCTGTGCGACTAGGCATAGGGTATTGTTTGCTTCACTCATAAAGTAGGACTGGTGGATGAAGCTGATTGAGTGCCTGAGCAGGAAGTGCTACTTGATGTCGCTCATTTATTAGGTCACTCTTCCAGCATTCAAGCGTATGCCACGATGAAGTGGTTCCATCATTATCTGCTTGATTAGGTTACATTAACTTGGTATCTCATACAAACCACCTGACAATGGTTCTGTGTTGTTCATCCTCATGCTAGTGTATATGTCGGTGGTATAGAGCAAATCGACATCAAAATTCGGCAGCTATCTTACACTTGAAGAAGCTCTTTTCGCGTAATATAACAAGTTTGGTAGTGCTACATATTTCATTAGTTAACACAGAGTTATTAAATTCAAGCGAAATTTCTTTTCCAGAAAATCACATCTCATTATTCATCGTAACCAACATGATCACTACTTTTTCCGTTTATCACGTATTTTTGCCTTTCATCCTTAATCGCATAAACATATCCGAAACAAAAACATTCCACGACGTCCGGCCACCTAAAATCCCGTATTGGCTGGACAATCTGTGCGACCTGCCGAATTCCGTCGATTTTGAGCAAAAACGAAGACTAGTCCAGATACCAGCAAAATTCCTCTCGGAAGTAAGTGATTCCCTGTCTCACATGCTCCTGACAAAATCTCTGATATATATTGCGAAACCAATTGTATCAAATACTGGCGAAATTATTTTACATAGTTGAGCCACTTATTTTTGACAGTGTGTAATATACCGCTAGGAAGAGAGACCACAAGTTTGTCGGTAACTGTTCATCAGTAACACGCAACACCGGTCACCGCCCGGTCAGTTAGTTCGTCCTCAATCAGGGTCTCGTCTTCGGGGACTGCAAAAGCCGCCGGCTTTGTAACACAAGTGTGGGAGACAGTGGCTAACCACGGTTTTAAGGCGTGCAACGTGAGCCATTCCAGCTTTGGTTCCACTCCACACTAACCCCTACTACTTAAAGAAACGTCTTCCGTGAAACCTTCATGTTCGCTCCTAGTGGAATCTCAACTCGTGACCCTAACGCTGAAACATTGTCTGCATATTCTCCTGGGTCACTGTAGCTGTGAGCTGTGAACGGCTTCAGGCAGTTGTGATGGACGATCACGGACGGAGTAGTTGGGGATTTTGAATGTTTTGGTAAGCAAGTCGAGCCACATATAATACTTTCTACGACAAACGGTGCTTTCTATTTTCTGTGCAATTCAGTAGGGAGGTCCGGACACCGTTTTCTCGTGTGACCATAATTATCACCAGGTCTCAAGGGGGCCTCGAATACCCTTCTGTCATAATACCCTCTTCTGATGACGATGCGCACTCTGCAAATGGGTCCTCGTCATTTCTTGTGCTAACCGTAGCCGATCAACCTGCAAGCGTAAATCGTCACTGCGGGCTGCATTCGGCCAGCCGTGGGCGGGCAGATATCAGACGGTATCCAAATTTTTTGACCAGTCCACGAGAAGTGGAATGCTTGTTCACCAGACACGTGGGCACAACTACAATAGACCAGTACGCACATTGGGATCGCCAGGTCCCAGTCGAGCTGATTGTGGTCTACAAACGCTTTGAGTAATTGTGGAATTGGGTTATTAGTTTCCTCGACCTGCTCGTTGTTTAGGGAGTGGTGGGCAGTCGTTCGGGTTCTGCCGATTCACAGGATCCGACAGACTTTTTGCAATAACGCACTTCCGAATTTGGACCTCTGGTCAGAGTGTAACTGCTCCAGCGCCCCCCACTGGCACACTCAGTGTTCGACGATCGCATCAATGTAAGACAAATTTATCGCCTTGCACCATTTTGTGAAACAGTCAACCAGCACACGCACATAACGCTTGCCTCTTGACGTCTTCGATGGGGGGCTTAGGATGTCCACACCGACTAATTCTTTTGTATTGCCAGCATAAAATGGCTGAAGCGGGGCCTTCCGTTTGTTGTTAGGATTCTTAAAACTGTTCACACAGATAGCAAAAGTTTTCCTCATCACGATGCAAATGCAGCCATCAAAGGCTTTACCTGACTGCATCGTCCAGTTTGTTTACTCCGGCATGTCTTAACGCTTGGTGAAAGGCCTTTTAAAACCCTGTCTACCACTGGTCTCGGAACGACAATTCCTTTGCAATAGTTAGGCCTGTAACCGAAAAATAGAACATCGTTGATCGCCAAATGGTTCCAAATCGCCCATAGGCAGCGGCTTTACTTATGGGGCTACTCCCCCCGTTCCGTTACCACTAGTAACTGAGAACAGTTTCGGAGTCGGAAGCTTTGGCCGTCTGCGAAAGTCCGTAGTCCGCTTCTTACAGAGACTGGCGTTACGTGTTGCATATTACAAGACGGGCAGTCTCCATAAGCACGCCGTGGTCTTATAATCATGATAATAATAATATTAAGAATAAGAATAATGGTATATTTCTCGACGCATTTGTGAGAAACACACTCAGGAGAGCATGATCAATGCAAGGATTTTTGGCACATACATAATTGAACACCAAATCTGAAAATTGCACAACGAGTCAGCTATGTGAGTAGAGCAACAAAACAGGCAAAAACAGACATTATATGAAGGGATAATTCAAGTCTAGCCAGGACACTTCGAGCTTCGTGGTTCTGAGCAGATAGTGCTTGGAATCTGCACAGTTCGATAAAATAATTGATTGTTACATCAATTTGGATTACACAAGGTGATCGCTGGTCTGATGCTCAAGGTGGTGCCAATAAACGGTGGTTGGATGATGAAGAGGGTGTATTGGCGAAGAATTTGACCATTATTCCATGTAGATAGTCCCGAAAAAAGTGCAGAAAAATTTTCATGATGTGGACGAGGTTGGGACGCATATACTTTCGCGGGGAACGCATGGACTTCTCGACCGGACGTCATTCTTCGCTCAAATTCCTAAGAATTTCAAGGAGTTTGCGATATGCACAACCATTGCGGAATTTTGAGTGTCCGGGCGGGGTGGGATGTTTTCTCGCGCCAGATGTATCAGTGAAACCAAGAATGGAGAGAGGAATTATGCGATAAACGGGATAACGTAAAACCAACTATGTGAGCTGTGACGAACAATGGAACATGTGATATTTTGACAAAACCTCCTGTGTGGCGTAAATAGCATTGTGTTAATCGATGAAATATATACCACATGCGAACGCCTGCTATTGAATAACGCGAAAGGAGATCGATTATAAGCTATTCCTAGTGTAGGATTACTGCCGAATTTACATGTCCATTATCTTTGTACAGACGGTATACAGAATGAGAAGAATGGTTGACAACACCGAGAGGTTTTCGGGTGGTCTCTCAGGGGAGGAAAGGGAAGAGTTGCGACTCGAGGTTATTATGCAGTCATGAGACGAACATGTTGAGTGCTTTTGAACGATTTTGGCATGTCCAGCTTCTGCATGGTGGCTTACAACTCAGACACACAAGCTATCAACAAGTATGGGGTAAGAGTGTGCCAGGATGTTTGGGTTGTTACTAACGAGCATGTATATTGACACCTATACGTGTTGACTGTAGACATGTTATCGTGTCCGCTGGCAAGTCTGAAAGTACAAGGTCTATCCTGAAAGCGGTAGTTTTGATCGTTTCGCGAGTTGCGTGACTTAACATCACGCAAAACAGGGTATTTTCGTCATATGTTATTAGGTCCGTTTTCGAAAATAACGTCCTCAGACAAGTAGAGCTTGAAAATAGACACGACGTTCGTCATTGTTAGGAAAGTTTCTAAGTCTCGTTTGAATTGGTGTATTTTCTCACTGAACCTAATTGCATACAAGAGTGTGTTCCAAATGTAGGAATATTTTACTAGGAAAAAATTTGAACGCAGTTTTTTCAAAGATTTAAGAGCTGCCATGGTGAAGTCCTTGTTTCCGAAGCTATACTTTGGCTTGTGTTCTAAGCTAGTCGCGATGCTGACGGTGAATTTACTGCCATAGACCAAACTATACATGAGCGAAAGGTTGAGCTTCAGTCGCCGTAAACAGAGGATCGAGTACAAGCGTCCGGTAACGTTCTCTATAGCTCAGAGAAGATGGATAACCCAATAAGCTTTTCATGACTGCACGTTGGAGGCTTTCCAGAGTTAGCCTATCAGATTTGTACAGGTGGCCATATATGAATGTGCAGTGGTCAAACTGGGGTCGTACGCATAGTTTATAAAGGTGCAACCGTGCAGCAGGTAGGAAGAATGAGTGTTTAATGTAATCTATCGTCCTTCTGGTTTTAGCGACCAGGAAGGTTATATGTTCTGCGGAGTTGAATGAGTTTAAGTAGCTCAAGCTCAGGTCACGTACTGAGTTGACGGTTGATATGATGTGACCGTCCAGCTTGATAGAGCCATCTGGTACGTGACAACCATGCAAAACGACAGTGGATTTATTGGCTGAAAATTTCATCAGCCAAGTTCGACACCAAACCTCTCCGGGTAACGCATATGCGTTGGAGTAATATCCCCCAACCGGGTGTTCACACTCGAAGTAGTATTCTTGAAGAATCCCCAGCAATCACACAACCTAGCTCCTCGAGTCCTTCAGAGTTCTGAGGCCAACGGGAGATTGATGGTCAGTGCGAACGGTAAATGGCTGGTATACAAGTATTGCTGGTATTGATTTACAAAGAAAAACAGTGCATCTTCCTGCCGGTTGTACAATAATTTCTTTCCCTCCGGTTGAGTGTGCGGCTTCCGTAAGCAATTACTTACTCTTGTCAATCAGCACTCTTCCGCGATAATACAACATTCACTGTCATTAGTATTCAGGATTCGCCCGGCGGGTGCCGGCGAAAACCCGGGTAATGGCAAAATAGGCACAGAATTTAAGGAATGTCCGTGTAGTGGGTTAGCGATACGTACAAATCCTGGCAGGAATCTTAACTAATGTGAGGCAAGGCCCATAAATTTAGGCTCCTTCTCAATGTTTTGCGGGGTGGGCCAGGTCACAACCCGCTCGTTTTTTCTGATCCCTTCGAATGGCGCTCCCAGAAGTAACATGCCCAGATATTTCACTTCTTTCTGCATCAAATGACACAGTGAGTTGCGCGTCAAACCCACTCGAGATAGCCTTTCAAAGGTGCTTGCTAGACCTCGTATGTGTTCCTAGTTTGTCTTCTCGTGAACAATACCATTCAAGTAAACGAGGTATCGATGAGAATTGTGGTCAATCAACACCGGTCTTATTGGAGGTTGCAATGCGGTTGGGAAATTTGGTAACCCGGAGGGCATTGTGTGAAACTCATACAGCACTCTAGGTACTACAAACACCGTTGTGGTCCGATTTGTTTCCTCTACATCCGCCTGCCGATAGTCTGAGGCTAGATCCAGTGTGATGAATTAGATGGAACAAACCGTCGATGCGGGGTAGTGGGAACGTATCCTTAACGTTGACCTTGTTTAACTTCCTATGTTCAGAACTTAGTCGCAAGCTACCGTCTTTCTTTTTCACAGAAACCATATGAAGGGCTCATGAGGAGTTCGACGACTGAATCACATTTTTCTGAATCATCTTTTCAATCATTTTGGACTCTTCTTCTTGTAGGGCTAGTGGGATTCTCCTGTGCGGCGTCTCTATTGGAGGGGACATTTCCTGTCTGTCCGGCGTTTCAATTTACTCGTTCACCCCAGTTCGTTTTACTCCAGGCCAACGCATCGGTGTGATCAATAATTGCTCTTCTCAACTTAAGCGCACTTTGGGTTTGGTTGCAGCATCCTGAGACCTTAAGTAACACTCCGGTTTGTGACTCAACAACGCCGGAGTGATATATAGAGTGAACTAGGATCCGTCATGGTCGTAAATTGATCTGAGGGGTACGGAACATGATGGTATAACCAGCTAACGTTTTGCTGAGTCTAGGCAGCCCCCAAGACGCCTTGGGCGATCAGTCCTGATTATGCAGCCAGTTGGATGGTTTGGGGCCACCACGAATTTTTGTCAGTGTCCTATCAACAACCTTCACCACGAATGTCGCTGGTCCTTGGGTGGTCATGGCTGGGTCGTCTCTGGCAGTTAGCTTTCAGTTACAAGGCCCTTAACTGTGGTAGCCGAGTATCCTGACTACATACGTTGTAGTTGAGCTGCAGGCTGCCCCCTTGTCTGGTAACCCTACAACAATGACGCCGTCAATCCGTAACTCTAGGATAGAGGACAAGGCCAAACATTAACGGATTCCTGGTGAAATATATAGCGTATTGTAACTTAGCTCACCTGCGGACATGTACTGCTGCCGTCGATGCCACATGCATGGGCGATCGTTTCAACCACGGCAATAGGTTCCGCGTCCAAGTTGTGAGTAAAACCGGATAAGTCCAGTATACGGGGCCCTCTGTAATTCGATGTCTGGCTACGGCACCGTGTCCGACGACTGACAACTGAGCGTCGTTCATTGTGTGGCTCGAAACACGGCACCTTCGGGATCTCCAGAGCAGCGCCAACTCTCCCCAAGTCTTCCGCGATTTTCATCACCGCATCCAGCGCCGTCGGAGAAGGCAGCCAACGCTCACGCTTGATACTGATGCCAACACTCGTTTTTCTGGCTGTCTGGCGCATTCACCGTCGTTCGCCCGCTTGGTGAGGTATCCTAGGTCTCCCACGATTGCACTGACCTCCTCACCTGTTTGTTGTCGTCCGCCTTGAAATTGCTCCATCCATTGCAATGGCAACCTTGGCGAGTCTGACAGTTGGCGGAACTCTTGAAAGGTTCTATCTTTGATCTCTCCATGTATCACTTGGCTGTTCAAAACGATATCCGGTGCCCCACCTGGCTGGAGACAAAGAAGAACCTTTTTACGTCGGCAGCAGGAAATTGACTGATGTGCAGTTACGCTGTGCTCCCCCATCGTCCAGACGGCACTCCCATGACAAACCTCTCCGGCATCGCCAGAGGGGACACTGCAGTCGCTGACTGGGACAGAGAGAGGACGCCGAATGCATGCGTCAGGTTGTCTACTGCCTCTGTCCTCGTTTGAGTCGTTCATTCTTCATTAAGGTTCTCATCGCATTACGCGCATCCTACAGGCATTTTTTCTGGCTGAATCCTGTTCGGCTCGTCAGAGAAAATAAAGAACAAGAGCTTGCTGGTAACTGTTCATCACTAACACATAACACCGGTCACTGCTCCGTCAGTTAGTTTGTCCTCAATCGGGTCTTTTCTTCGAGGACCGCACAAGCCACCGGCTTTGCAACACAAGTGTGAGAGACAGTGGTCAACCGCGGTTTCAAAGAGTGCAACGTGCGTCCTTCCAGTTTTGGTATCATTTCACACGATAATCACGTTCTAAAATGCAAATTGATCTAACTGCCCAGCATTTTCTCATCGAACTCTTAAGGTTTTCAGGTCTATCATTTCAGAAGCCTGTCTCCTATACTTTTTCTTCCTGGACTCGAAATTTTGTCTACTTATCTCTAGGTTGTTGCTTTATTCACGTAATGGTGCACTGTAAAATGATCGATTATGTATATGGCGTGCGCTTATGTGTAACGCTTCGAAATATGCACACCGATCACGCACACCTGGGCGTGTTTCTCACAGATACGACAGAACTTACATCGTGATTATCAAAACTTCGCTTCCTGCACGCCTGGCCGTATGCTAACCAGACAACAAGATCGTCTTACGATTCTTGTGGTGTCTGCAGTTCGTATTTATATATTTCACAATTAATTTTTGTGTATTTTTTATGTACCGTTTCATCAACTTCATCTGTACACTTATTTGAAAGATCATTGTTGTTTTTGAGTTTGAATGCCATCAGGAATAAACCATGGATACCGAGCGGCGTCACTGTCTTGTTCATCTGCGGGGATGTTCGGGCTGGTGAAGTGGTTACATGCCAAACATCGTCCGAACCTAACCCCTGGCGCTGTCCTTCTCTCGGATGGCGGCCTATGCAGCTCTATGGGCATTGAATTGTCATGGAGTCACTCCATTTTTTGTACGCCTTCCTTTTAGTTGTGCACGCATTTTTTTATATACAAAATTCATTACCGTTGCAGCTATTTTTGGCGTTACGATATTTTGGTCTTCCTTGTTATTTGATCGATTAGACCGCCATAGTTTCTCCCGACAATCTCGCAGATGACTTCTACTCTGGGGTTTTCGATAAACATTTTCATTAACGGTAACCGCAGATTTGCCTAGACTTCCACATTCATTTCGATGCGCCAATTTCACGCTTTCGGTAGAAATGAACGGCCATCGTTGGCAGATATAACCAGGAAACTACCTATTTTGGTACACAGTGCTACGCCGGAAATTAATTACCACAATATTCTACAATTGCAGCCTTACGGAAATCAAAATCCTCACGGCACAATGAATGCTCTCTCGTTGGAAAGTAGGTCAACCTCTCAATTTTAAGGAAAAATTTGTTTTTCCACCTCTGTGACGTAGAAATCCACCATACCAGAACGTAACTTTTGTGATTCAACGTACGTTCATGGCTTCGCTGAACTTTTCGTCAATTTTTATGCCATTCCGTTTGCAGTTATTTCGTGCACACTTCTTCGGACTATTGGAACAAAACATTTCTTACGGCAGAACGCGACGACTTTTGGAAGTGAAACACGCCAAAAATTATAATTTCCGTAATTCAAAAACCACGATTATCACAACTACTAAACAGATACTTTTGGTCTAACGATAAGACTTAGCGGTTTTAAACATCGAACAAGCGGCTGTATAAGTTTCATTCAAAAGGGGAGGACAGGTGTTGCAGTTAAGGTCGTCAAAAGATCAAAACAATTTGCCCAAGAGCCAATGGAAGACCCACATCTAATGGTTATAGACGTCAGCCGATGAAACCATAGCTACAAATACTTCACGTATTTCAGTCACCAGTAAGCAACAAGCCTAGTAGAACAAACCGATCAGATGCCTAGAAAGCGCCTCGGTGTCCAAGTCATCTATTGTGCTTATCTAGGCAAACTCAAAGTTACCGCCTGCGCGTTGCGGCCATTTAACTCTGTTTTAGGTGAGAACACACGGCACAGGCACACCCGACCCTGTCCAGTGGTCTAAGCCAGTCAGGCGCAACAAAATTGTGTATAATCCAACGAAGTGAGACACCTCTTTGCTTGATCAAAAATTAGCGGATTAATGGCTGAAATGTGGCCCACACTTTGGAAGCATTGCAGATTATACCAAGAACGACTGCAAGATTCGTTCTCCACCACACCTGGTCAAACTGAGGATCTTGTGAGCGGTCTGCTAATAGTCCATTCATCGCCTATGATGAACGGTTCTTGTTTAAACCGGCAGTCTTATTTTCTTGAACTGGTAAGGATATCCGTATAGCAAAATCTGATTAACAAAAAGCCCACTGTAAAATGGAGTATGTTGCTTGGCGTTTAACCGTACAAGGTAGGCAAAAATTTACTTCCATTGTTCCCTCATAAATGCGAACTCAACTGGCTCGGGGGTATGTCAACCACACTGAACCTGAAACCACTTGAAGTCAAAGGATGGTCCACTCAAAGTCACTTGCGTCCGGCACATTTAAACCTCGCCCAAGCCTCCAGACTACTGAGGGTCACCTTCCGTACTAGAGGGCCGCGCTTCACTGTGTTTTGTGGGAAGTCACAGCAAGAATCTCACTTCGGCTAAGCTTCTTGCCGATGGCCGTGAGTCCGAGAGCAGAAAGTGTATCAAGGGTTTACCTTCCATGGTTCTTTGTACGTTCAGTGTAAAATGTTTTGGGATTCGCAGTAGCCCCTCCACATGGTTGCAGTTCCTGCTGCAGCAGAAACAGTAGGTAGAGCTCGGCCCAGAATTTGGCTCTCGCCCATCTGCTTTTGGATTTAAGACGAGATTAAATTAAAGTGCACGAAATATCACAAACAGTACATTGTGAAATCTACAACGCTGAGTTTAACGTTATGTTCATGGTGCTTTTTAATTCCTCTGGGAGCATTAAGCGTGGTAGACGCTACAATTCACTTGCTTATGATTCGCTGATCTAGTTTTCGATGTTCGTTACTCAACGCTGTTAACAACACCTATGCCTTTCTTATCTTTGTCCTAATATTGGTGGGGCGCCAGGTACCTCGGTGACTTTTAGACCATCAGTTGCTTCAAACGGGATGAAAGGATGAAGCTCCTCTATCAAAGACTGCGTGTTAAAGTAACTAAGCTCACTTATGACACGGAGCGCTTCTGGCATAACCCCCTTCACAAAACGTTGTAACTTCCATTCACTGTGGAGTTTCGTAGGCACGTCTTCGCTCCGAACAAACTGATGCAAACAGCCATTACGAATGATTTGTAGGTGATGCGGCAAGTTTCATTATCCCAACGTTCCTTCGGTTGGATGTGAGACTTCCTCTGGTGAACTCACCAAGGAGGCCGCATAATTTGTAGACGTTCAATGTCATAGAAGTTTACAGTTGGAGAGGTGTGGACAGACCCATACTTTACGGTGGTCATGCTTTTTGCCTTGTCCATTTTCAGTATAACGCTGGTGTGGTTAATGTTTTGCCAGTGTTACGTACGCTAGTAATTATTTCGGTCATGCTAAATCCCACGCTGGTGATTTCACCTAAAGGACCTACATTAACAGTCTAAGTGAAAGGGTTTTCCAGCCCACCTAAATATTCTGGTATAAATTTCAATCACCGTACGACACCTATCAATTCTGAACACTCAGCTCAGTTTGCTGCTCAAGCGGATTTCAAAAGTGGAGCGGCTGTCTGCAGGCAACCGTCCAATGGGATCTTACTTGCAAATCCAACGATACATGACGCGGTTGCCACCTTTTTTCGCACCCTAACTGTAGTCATGGTATAGACTATCTCTTATTAACCAACCCAAGAATTTGACGGCGCCTTGGTGTGCTCCCAAAAATGACCCCTTAAGTTCACTCCGAATCCCCAAGGTGACTGCGCCACAGGGGTACCTCATGCAGTACGATGGATCCTGACGGGATGCACCTCGAAATTCTCGAAAAGGCAACAGATAGTCTGATTGATCCCTCTCGTATGTTGTTCAAACGGACGTTCCGGATCGGCGTACCCCCTGGTGCATGGAAAAGCCAGTCACGCCAATCTTCAAGGCCAGTGGCCAGCACTCCGCTGCTATTTATCAGAAAATATCACTTAATTGCAAGCTATTTAAGGTGATGGAGCGTTCGTTGAAGCGCCATCCTCGTACACTCACCGACCAATTTTTGCCTCCGATCATAATGGTTTCCTTACTGATCATGTGTAGCCAATATGCTAGTGTTCATGAACATTGTATTAAATGCAGAATACAATGACCTAGCCGTAGACGTTGACTTCTGTGATTTCGTAAAGACCTTTGACCATGTCACACATGGACCCCTCAGAAAAGCCGAAGGCTTAGGGTATCAACGAAGAGGTTACTTGGTGTGTTGCCCCATTCGTAAGGTAGAACTTCTATGGTTATTCTTATGTCGCTCCCAGCGATTTAGGGTAGTTCAGTCCGTAGTGCGTATTGGGCACATCCGATAACGCTTATTTAGACATTCGGGGTAAGAGGGGGAATCTTCCAAACCCCAAAAACCTCAAAAAAGACTATCGAAAAGATCGGAATTTATACGGTACTGTTCGGAAAAATTACAAATAGGGTGTCACCTCACCTTGAATGTGAATTAATCGGATATACACTTAATCCAGCAGAAACGCGTTCAAGAAGGAATAACGAAGCACAAGTTCACAAATACTCGCCAGTGAACGGAAAATAAGCCCATGGAAGCGATCGGGTGCTGACGTTAGATCCTCTTTTGTTCTCAATTTAAATCAACTACCTGCCGGAAATATACCAGCAGCCCTGTTTTATATGCCATCAATCGGGAAATCTGGAACGCCACTGATCCCATTGCACCGCAGAATGATCTTGATGAGACCAAGCGCTGGTCGGACGGTCTTAGTTTCCCACTAGATGATTATGGATGTGTTTACATATCATTCGGTGGAGGTTCTGGTAATACCTTTGTGATTCAGATTTCGCCCATTACAGTGGGCACCATGAAAATCGATCGGAAAGAAGACCCAGGCATCTGACTGCCACCCAGCTTATGTTTCGCCTATCACCATGAGATGACAGAAGAAAATGAACTTATCGCTGTTGGGCTGGTTATGGGTACACTCACCTATAAAATCGAGAAAGAGTTTCAAACGCTTCATGGAGTATACATAAGGATGCTACTCGAATGTGTTAAACAGGTCTCATATGCCGGTTTAAAGTGGTGGGTACTGGCAAGTGAGTCTGCCCAGCGCGCGACTACCAAACTGGCCACAGGCCTGAAAAGTGTGACTTGCGAGTCGCGGTTTGGAACTCTTGATCTGTGCCAACTTGAAATCTGACCAACGTATGATGATCTAATTCTCACACACCTCCTCTACAGAGTGGGTCTTGTTGGAAAGATTTTGTCACAGTGAACGATGGCTGTTTGCAAGGACATTTCATAAGGATTTGCAAGCTTCGTCTTTGGGCATTTCTTAGGAAGCAGTTCTTATACGAATATCGTTTTTCGGAAAAGCCTTCCTTTTTTGGTCGTTGACAACGCTTCCAAAAATCGCTTCAAAGCATTGCTTGATTCTCATTGGTCTTACTCCTTTCTTTGTATTTATTAAAATGCCCAAGAACGGCATCAAACCCTGTTTGCAATGAGTGAATTCTAGATCAACAAATTCACGCTTGAAACTGAGCCGACTGAACACAGAAACTTGGGCCTCTCCTTGAACCCTTGTACTAGTCGCTGAATAGCAATTCCTGTATCACCGCTAGAGCTACTGAAGAGTTTACACCCTGTTTTCTCAAATCCACTTCCGGTTCAACAAGCACTCGAACAATCGCCGAAGAAGATACGCACACCGTAACTGAAATATTCGGTTCCTGTGCTTCGAACGCATGTAGTAGTCGATGAAATTGCAGAAACTGTGATATCGAACGGATGTATTTATAAGACAGCTACAGGAATGTGGAAACCACCTTAATCTTCATTTGTACTAAACAAAGTCTGAATTGCCTTCGCTGTTGGGACAACCAGGGTTTAATAGTTCTATACCTACTTTCACGAGGTTCAGACCATCGTAGCGGCGTGGAGATTTCACTGGCCTGCCTGCGACATAGTGTGTAAAATAGTTCCAAAACGCACAGTTGCATGTTGTACCTAGGCTACTAAGAAAGCTCGCATGTTGAATGCGGTCAGATTGTTTGTCTGCATGTCATGTGATGGTAGCGCGAACCCGAGGTACACATGTACCACATTCTTCCGGTTTATTCGCTCGTCGACCGCCGGCCTCCAGCCTTTCCACCTAATTCGCGTGTCGGTGTCTTTCACAGCGCAATCAGAGGTCACTTGTAAATCTCGTCGAATAAAGACTTGGTCTCTCTCCTCAACGGCCTTTTGCTTTCCGCGTCTCATAATTGCGTACCTGAGGGAAAAGCGACTTAGTGCGACGAGCGCTAAACTGGTGAGCCTGTTCGAATATCTTTGTTTTCCACAGGTGTACATTTTGTATAACTGTGGGTTACCATTTTTTGAATACGTTTCACATATCCATTTTTTCATACTCCGAATTACTATCCATTCCGCTTTAATACAGGCTTAACCGCTTGTTTTGTCAGACGCTTTGGTCAGTGCATTAGCCGTACCGTTTGCATCCTTGAGAAAGAATAATCTTAAACTGTGGTTTGTTCAGTTAGAAGCCAGAATCGCGCCACGACAGACTAGTTCAGAGCTAACGCGTTTTCATCACGTTGCCATCTCACGTCGTTGACTAGGTGGACGATATTGTGAAGTTGCCGGACCCCACGAAGCCCTGCGAGCAACTCAAAGCGGCCGCAATTAAGCGCTTTGGCCTGTCCGATCGCCAACGTATTTCTCAGCTTCTGAATGCGACTGAGCTCGGTGACCGTAAGCCATCGCAGCTTCTTCGCCACATGCAGCGGTTAGCAGGCACGACACACAGAGAAGATGCTCTGCTTAAGGAGATACGGCTACGGCGTTTGCCTGAGGATATGCAAAACATTCTCAGCGCAAATCCATCAGCAGCCTTTGAAACCTTGGCTGGAGTCGCCGACCGGATCGAGGAAACATATCGCACCGCTGTTTCCCAGCTCGCCTCAAATGGCCAGGGCGCAAATGTCAACTTACCTGCTCAAATTGCCACCCCAAATAAACAAAATCCAGGCTTTCACGACGCAGCGTTCGACTACCCCATTCGACGACACAGTAGCCACTCAGGAGCACGTGATTCCTGTCAGACACCACCGAACGCTCATCCGGACCACTGCTGGTATCACCAGCAATTTGGTAGGAAATCCCGACGATGCCGACAGCCTTATACCTTCGGTCCAGTCAGCAAACAGGGCAGCCAAATCCACATGGTTAACGACGTAACTTGCCCGCCTGGTCGTCTGTTCTTTTTAAAAGATCGCTCGTCGGAGATTCACTATCTTATCGATACCGGTGCCGAGGCCAGCGTGAGCCCACCTGAGACCCACGACTTAAACAGATCATCCATTTCAAATCTTCGCGCGGCCAACGGAAGCAATATAAAAGTGTTTGGTCAGCGCTCTCGCACGCTTAATTCAGGTATCCGAAAGCCTTTCCGG
This sequence comes from Paragonimus westermani, assembly GCA_008508345.1. Lineage (NCBI taxonomy): Eukaryota > Metazoa > Platyhelminthes > Trematoda > Plagiorchiida > Troglotrematidae > Paragonimus > Paragonimus westermani. The sequence continues at coordinate 4,959 of QNGE01007678.1, read as the reverse complement.
CGGATTTCCACGGTCGCCGATGTCCAAATGGTGATTATCGGCATCAACCTCCTCCAGCACTTCGACCTTTTGGTTGATTCCAGACGACACCGTCTAGTCGATCAAACGATAAAGCATACACTTACCGAAATTTTGACAGGTAAGGTATCAATCAGTCTCGTATATCAAAGATTTACGGAAATAAACACCTTTATTTTTCTAATCGATGAGTATCTGAAGGTTTTTCGACAGTCTTCATCTCTACCTGCCGTCCGAGGTTTCACAAGGCACCCCATAGTCACGACAGGCCCGCCGGTGTTCGCCAAAGCTCGCAGCATGACGCCAAACAAGCTTGAAGTAGCCCGCGCTGAGTTTGAGCATATGCTCCAGCTCGGAATCATTAGCGCGTCCAGTAGCCCTTGGGCCTCTCCACTCCACATGGTCCCTAAAGCGTCAGGCGATTGGCGCCCGTGTGGAGATTATCGTTCTTTCAACAACGCCACAGTACCCGACAAGTACCCGATTCCGTACATACAGGACATCACGGCTAGCCTTCATAGTACATGTGTTTTCTCGAAAATTGATCTGGTGCGCGCATACCACCAGATCCCGGTTGCGGACGAGGATGTTTTCAGGACAGCCGCCATCACACCATTAGGTTTATTCGTGTTTCTACGTATGCCGTTTGGTTTGCGAAACGCCGCACAAACGTTGCAACGTTTCATCGACGACGTCACACGGGTTCTGGATTTCGTCCACCCCCACATCGATGACCTGTTAGTTGCAAGCGCGTCTAAAGAAGTGCACCAGATTCATCTGCGACAGCTCTTTGACAGATTATCGACTTTTGGCATAACGATTAAGGCGGAGAAGTGTGTTTTTGGTCAATCAGCGATAGAGTTTCTGGGACATTCCGCTGACTAGCACGGTATTCGACCATTAACTGATAAGGTAGGAATAATTCGCGATTTTCCCCGTCCTACCACCCTCGCTGCTATTCGTCGATTTTACGGGATGGCCAACTACTATAGGCGGTTTATTCCACATTGTGCCCGGCTTATGCAGCCTTTAACCGATTTCTACATGGCCGCGTCAACGGAGTCGTGAGGTTATCAACGACAGCCATTGAATCGTTCGATATAATCAAGGATGAATTAGCCACCGCCGTTATGTTGCACCACTTCAACTCAGCGGCAGAAGTAATTATAACCGTTGACGCATCAGACACCGTAGTGGGCGCCGTACTTCAACAGTTCGTCGATGGACTCTGGAAACCGCTCGCTTTCTTTTCCAGACGTTCACTTCCGGCTGACGAAAGGTATAGCACGTTCGGTCGTGAATTCTTAGTAATTTATTCGGCCGTTTGCCACCTCCAACATGCCCTAGAGGGAAACCAGCTTGTGATTTCCACCGACCACAAACCGTTGTTTTTTGCGTTTCGCAGTAGGTCTGAAAGACATTCGCCCCGCGAAGTTTGCCATCTGGAATTTGCATCCCAGTTTACATCTGATGTACGCCACGTTTCTGGCAGCGATAATGTTGTGGTCGACGCGCTATCCTGAGTGTCGGTACTAGTCGGTCACGACTAGCCATGGCCGACGCACAACGTTCGGAGAATGAGTTCTGCGCCTCCTGCTAACAATCAGCCCTATGGCTGACGGATCAACCCTTGCCAGCGTCTGCAGACACTATCCTTTGCGATACATCTACTGGACATCCACGCCCAGTAGTTCCTATTCCTTTCCGACGACGCGTGTTCGACACGCTACACAACATAGCCCATCCTGGCATCCGGGCCACGGTCAAGCTCATTTCCGATAAGTACGTCTGGCCTAGTATGCAAAAGGATTTTCGCACATGGGCACGATTTCGCCTAGATTCTCAACAAGCTATGGTTCACTGCTTCTTGTCGGCCTCGATTGGCCAATTCCCTTCGATTACATCTCGACTTGCACATCTCCACGTCGACCTTGTTGGTCCTTTGCCAACTTCCAGTAGAATGACATATCTTTTGACGATGATAGATCGTTTCACGCGGTGGCCATTGGCCGTCCCGATAACCGACGTCCGTTCCGAGACTGTAGCACGCGCATTCGTTGGTTGCTCGGCCACGGTTACGACCGACCGTGGCTTTCAAGTTGAGGGCGGAATCACTGAGCGCGTTCGGATGTCATTGCAGGCGCATTACGGCATACCACCCGGCTTCAAACGGTATGGTCGAACGCTTCCACCGACATCTAAAAGCAGCCCTCGCCGCGGTCGACGCAATCCGTTGGACAGAAGCCCTGCCAATGGTTTTACTCGGCATCCGCGCCGCCCTTAAGACTGACATTCAGGTTTCCAACGCCGACCTCCTGTACGGCCGAACACTGCGTTTTCCTGGCAATTAATTTTCATCCGCCATTGACGCCCTGCGATATGATGCATCTTACGCCAAACAGCTCACTCCGAACATGCGCCGCCTCCGTGTCACGAACACTCGAGAACAAAGCCGCAAGGTGTTTGTTCCTAAGGACCTCCACGACTGCACACATGTGTTCGTTCGTGTAGATGGTTTGCGACGCTCGCTCGAGCGAACTTATGAAGGTCCTTCCAGAGTACTTCAACGAAAGGATCGCTTTTACGTGCACGAGCGTCAAGGTATTCGGGACACGGTTAGCACTGATCATCTGAAACCGGCCTACTTCGAAAGGACAGAGGAAGCCTTCAATGTTTCTCCGCAGTCCCTGTCCACGCCCGCAGCTGTCTCGGAACTGCCTCGCCGAAGCGCATCTTTCTGGGCAGATATCACGACATCGCCGACGATGCCAGCAACAGCCGTAACGCGTTCGCGTCGTAGGGTGCACTGGCCAAAACGCCTCATAGATGACTAGCGTTAGTCAACTCTCCTTCTTCCCCGGTCACAGCAAAAATTCGCAAAATGTTTTTCAAAAATACCGAAAAATCGTGTTCAGTCACGGCATAATTTGGTTGAGTACGTCATTTATTTCTGTACTGATACTCAGCCAGTTTCATTCTATTTTCTGTCGCATGTCTCACCCGACGCTGGCATGATGTACGTGGCACCATCGATCGCGACCATCCTCGATCTCGTATTGGATGTCGTACCTGAACGTTCCGTGGATGCCTCGCCTCGAACATACATTTTTTAACGGTTGTTTCGGCACCTTCAAGGAAGGATACTCGAGTGGGAGCTCGCTAGGAACTGTGGGCATTAGTGCTCCTCCACCTGCGGCGTCTTGGGATTACCGTACAAATCGCAGGCTGATTGGATATCGGGTGGTACGCCTTAAACCAGATCAGGCCAACGGTGGCTGGACCCAGTTATCCTCATCAGGATCAAAGGGGTGTCGTCACAATACATTTCTAAGGGGGAGTTGTGTAGTGGCCTGGAGATTTCGCTGGCCTGCCTGTGGTATGGTGTGTAAAGTAGTTCCAAAACTCATAGTTGCATGTTGTACCTAGGTTACTAAGAAAGCTCGCATGTTGTATGCGGTCAGATTGTCTGTCTGCATGTCATGTGACGGTGGCGCGAACCCGAGGTACACATGTATAATAGTAACGACACCAACCAGACTGCGCGCCTAACAACCTGTGCTTTTCCCCTCCCCCTTCCAGGTCTCGCGGCGGCCACGTACTTGGACGAGACGCAGAAAGAACCAACCGAAAGAAAACAACGCATAGTTGTAAGACGCTTGTTTTGCTGACTTGTATACCGTATAACACATTAAACTGTCGTGCTCCTGTTCTTGCATGTCTTGCTGAATACACCTTTTCTACGGACTTGAGTGCTCCATTGGGCGGTTGTGAATACGGCTTCCAACTTACCAGTTCTGTGACGAACTCTCGTAGATCCCTTTTTAGCACGTGGACATTCCGTCCATTGCCCAGCGAATTACTATCGCTCACGTGAGTTCTACACTGTGGAATATTACATAATTGGCGACCATACTAGGGACTTCGGCACCAAAGAAGTCCGAAGATTCGGAAGGTTCATCGTTCTTCGGGGATTTAATCAGCACTATTATTGCCCTTTTGTACTACGTCATCGAAGCACGGCGTTTAGAATCCCAACCGACCCCCACGCCCCCTGCACCCGATAAATTCCGTATTGGTGACAACTTCCGCCGACGGGAATTCCAGGCAAAGGAATTTGTTTTTCTTTTTCCGCAAGCTGAAAGAGCTCGTGTTCTCGGTACGCTACTGAGAGGAGAAGCTTTGGACATTGCGTTAGACGAAGGCATCCTACAAGGTGAAGTCAATGAGGAGCCGTTCCGAAGACTTCGAACGTGTCTTACCACTGATCCACACCGGCGGGAAATCTGCTGCAAGTTCCACAAGCGCATTCAACATCCAGGGGAGATACTGGCAGGTTTCATCAAGGAACTTCGGCGCTTGTGTGCCGAGGGATTTTTGGACGACACACCGGAGGTTAGGGAACAGTGCATCCTCCAGCAATCTCTAGAGGTACCAGAGACCCGAGCACACGTCGGGCTTTCCTCACGTCGGCATCCACTTCCATTCAGAAGGCTTTAAACCAGGCGGACACCATTGAACAGGTTAATAAAGTTCTCGAAAGGGACCAACAGTACCGAACGAGAGAAATGGCGCCGGTACTACACAGGCCGTTTGCCCGCCCACAACAATTCAATCGCCAGCAGCATTACGGACCACATCGGACACAACGGCCACTGTGGAATAATACGCATGTACCACATTCTTCCAGTTTACACGCTCGTCGACGGCCGCCCTTTAGTCTTTCTAGATGAATCACGTGTCGGTCACCTTCAGAGCGCAATCAGAGGTCACTTGTACATTTTGTCGAATAAAGACTTGGTATCTCTCCGCTACGGCCTTTTGCTTTCCGCGTCGCATAATTGGGTACCTGGGGAAAAAGCGACTTGGTCAATGCTAGCAAATATGACGGATTATCTAGGAATAAGTTACGGCACTTTCGGGATGAAATACGCCCGGCATTTG